>WTSP01004706.1:413-144336 GCA_025331215.1 Actenoides lindsayi | reverse complement strand
TGCAAGAGCAACTGATGGCTCATGGTGAGCTTCTCATCCACCAGCACTCCCAGGTCCTTTTCTTCAGGGCTGCTCTCAAGCCAGCCACTGCCCAATAGCATGCAGGTCACTTCTGTTTACACGCCTCTTAAGAACCTCCAAACAGATGCCCTGCAGAGTGAGTTTATTATTTTTATCCTCATCCAGCATTCGCTTCTCTCAGACACCACACCCTTATCACAGCCTGCAGTGGAAATACATTCACATACTGTAATAAAACGCTTCCCAAGGGGGACTAGAACAAGAGCAGAAAAAAAAAAATCACCTCAGATGTTTAATTAGTTGAGATTTGTGATTGTGTGTACGTCTGCCTTGGCAATGACAGCCCGGCAGTGGAACGCTGCCCACCAGCGTGACTGCTTCTGGCTGTGGGAAGAGTCAGGGTATGATGCCATGAGGAAGAGGATGGAAAAGCATCACCTCATACCAGGCAGCGATTCTGAACTGGTGACTTAAGTGTAATTTGATGAAGGATGTCAGCTTGAGTTGTCACTAATCACCATTAGACATCTAATTGCACAGCATGAGAACATGTTAAACAGACCAAACCCCTTTTTGTCTGGTTTGAAAGCTGTTTCCTCCAATATCCCCCCTCCCACTCCCCCCCCCGCCCCCGGGAATGTATGATTTGCTTCCTGCCAAAAAAAATCCAAACCCCAAAGCCTATTGTCTTCAGTTCCTCAAGAGTTTGCGCTAAAGAAGACTTCTGCACAGATAATTCCTCTTTTGGGGCACCTCACCGCTCTCAAAAATGACAATAAAAAAATAAACTACTGAACCTGCCACTAATACCTCTGCAACTGTAATCTTCCCCTTTTGAAAGGGGTAAGAGTTGAGATTACTCCACCCATTCTCTCATCACATATGTGATCCCATTGCCTAATGCCTAGAATTGTATTTATCATGTCCAGCAAGAGACTAGGAAAGAAATTAAAGCACCACAGGAATTTCTGCCACTTCATGTCACCTGTTTGGAACGTGCACGCCGCTGTTTCATGTGTTAAAAAAAACAAACCAGGAGGGAAGAGCTGAGATGACAGATCCATGATTACACACCTTCAAAACACTGGCCTGGCAAACGTTTAAAATAGTTGCATATAATGAGTAATAGGTGGATGCCTGACGAGTTAAAATTCAAAACCTCTTTCCCATAGAAACTGGCTGAAGGGATTTCTTGACCCCAGGAGTTTAAAAAGCAAGGTATCCCGTGAATGTCTTTCTGCTTTGTGTTCAAGGCCACTGTGCCTCCCCTCCCAGCACGCTCAGCTCCTGCTTAGGCAGGCAGCTATTCACAGCTCTCCCTGGAATAACAATTGCCACCTTCCCCTTCCCATCCCTTCTCCCAGACACCATCATCTTCTCAGGCTGCACTTGTCCGAAGGCGGCTGAACCGCTTGGCTGCTGCCCTCCTCAGCAGCCCCTGTAACCACTGTTGATGGGAACCAGGCTACACCGAAGGAGCAGGAATTCCAGTCTCTGTCAACAGTTTATTTTCACATCAAGGGTGGCTATAACCTTGGCAACAGGTCTCATGTTTGGAAAGGAGCAGGGAGAGGCAAAACAGGGAAACAGCCTGTAATTCAAGTAAGAAACCAACTCTTTTCACCACTACAGTGACAGAACCTACACAGATAAAAAAATGCTCTTGTCAGAAGGGGGTTACTGCTTTCCTGGGTGACTTGTGTGACAAATTTAGCACGTCTTCTCCAGAAGGAGAGTCCTGCTTCTTTCACCCATTGTGCCTGTGGGAAAGCCGACCAGTGTGACTTGCCCTGGAATCCCATCATTGCTGCCAGTCAGTGTTGCAGAGTAGATTTGTTTCTTCAAACTGCCTGGTCTCCTCCTCTGCCTCCAGCAAAAACACACTTAACACTTTTAAATGTGTGAACTTTTCAGAAGTCTGCTCAAAGGGATAAGAACAAACTGTTCTTTCCCTCCCCAGACAAAAAGCTTTAATTCTGTTGTACTGTACTTCCTTCTAAAATGAAACCTGTTTTCTGGCATTTAGTATTTAATAATATTACACATCTCAATGGACTCAGGTTCAGGTGTACAGGGATTTGTTGGAGATTAGAGGGAGTTAATAACACACACACACTCTTGAAACTAAACCAAGGAGTGGAACAAGAAAATGGGCTTTGTTTCACTGAAGCTGGCTTGCTGCTTGCAGATCCCTTTTGTTGGCACGTACCAAAGATACTTAACCAAGCCTTTTTCTGTAAAAAGATAAAAAAATGGCCTTAGAGAGACTAGTGGAAGACAGCAACTGTCTCCCTGTCCTTCACAGCAAAGCAGTGTACTACTTTTCTAGTACTCAGTCTGGTAAACACTAGAACAGGTGCCAGGAAGGGAAAGGGAAGAGAAAGGAGGGGTAGTTATACTGAACACTAATTTCATTCACATGTTGAAATTCGGAGCTGGAAGGGAGGTGGTGCAAATTTCTTTGTCAGTAATAAAAATTCTGCTAAGATCACCAAATATTGTTTGGGTATCGGAATGCAGAGAGCAGCATCCATGCAGGAATGAGTGGCAAGGGAACACTGTCTCTTCTGGTGGCCTTTGCAGCTTAAATGTCACCGTGAAGCACGATCCTACGAATCTTGATCCCAGAAAAAACTGATGATACAAAAAGGAGCACAAAAATGATGTCATTAGTTCAAAGTCAGTACTCAGGTTCAGAGCACTCTCAAGACCAGTACAATACTATCATAAAGCCACTCTTCCTTCTTCGTACACCACACACAGAAGGATGAGGAAACTCTGGCTAACTAGCAAAACCAGAATCAAATTCTCAATTAGCTGTAACAGAGGCAGGATGATTTTCTGTCTCATTCCAGAGGATCTTGTTTTTATGGAAATTTTAATTCAGGCAAAGATCAAGTTAAAGCTATCACACAGCTTCTCACAAAGCTTAACAAACGCACACAACACCAAAAAAATGCAGGAGGGAAAAAACCCCAAACATTTATCATAAATGTGGACATTTGGATACAGCTAGAACTACTCTAGAAACTCCAGAAGAGAAGGAAGACAGATAAGGGAGAAACAGAATGACAATATTTATTTCTGGCAGCACCCACAGACCTCTCACTGCTTGTATGCCACCATCTTCGAAGAGCTTCCAAGTATCACAGGAATGGAAGCACACTGGCCCTTTCCTGCAGAGCAGAAGTCACTTAACACAGTCTAAAACACAACTCAATTTCAAAACTTCTCAAATAACTTCTGTGCTGCACACTGGCAAAGAACAACAAATTAGTCCTAGCCCTTGATAAACCTAACAAAAAGAAAAAGAAGTGGCAAAAGCACAGCTGGATCTCTATGGCCCAGTACCTAATAACAAGCCTTGTAAGAGTACTTTTAAAGTTCCTCCACAATACAGCTTTTCCCCTTTCCCTGAACTATGGTATCTCATTGAATTTGCTGCTGCCTCCAACTCCGCTGAGTCCAAAGCAACAGAAACACAACAACACAGTAACTCCTCTATAACAACTGCATCACGTGTGTGTTTTTCTTCCTCACCCATAACTTAGACATGATTGTCCCTCTTTTTCCCCAAGTTCACAGTCCTGTCCAACCTTGGGATGGATGGGTCACAGGAAACTACCAGTGATCTAACCGGGATAAGCTTACGCCAGTTTAAGTCCGTGCTGCAACTGAACAGGGTGATCCTGCTTTCCACACACCTCTCCCACTTTCCTCAGGCTGCCATCAGTATCAGTGCCCCTGGAACACTCCTCTCCATCAGAGCACTGGTTCAGCTCACCTCATGAGCACCTGTTCCAGCAGAAAGAGGAGTCTTGGGCAGGCTCTCCCCACTCACCTATGTGGATTTAGATGAACTTGTCATCCCAGGAAGTTACAGTTTCAAATTAAACAGTAGGCAGTATTAAAGGCTGCTAGCAGAGGGGTCTGTCCTACTTCCCTTACTCTCCCCTCCTGCTTTCAAGACAACCAACGAGTCCAAAGGACGAATATGGTAAAGAAAGTAACCTACTACAGAAGAATGGCTTCCCACCAGATAAGCTCACTGATCCAGTTCATCCTTTTGGCACAGTACGGCTAGATACAAGTCAGGAAAGAAGGAAGAGAACAGAACCAACCCATTCTGGTGACAGCCCATGGTTACACAAAATGTGATGTAACACACAACCCCAGGCAGCAACCTGCAGAATCAAGATTCGATCTGTTGTTCCAGACACCTCTACAACAGCACATCAAAGGTCTAAAACCTCTGTCTGTCAAACGACAAGGTAGATGTCTACTCGACACCATTAACAGAGTCATATTCTTTATTTGTGACCTGTCCTAAGAAAAAAGGAAAACAACGTACAAACGGATTTATTTAAAACCAAAACCGAACAAAACCCAAAAAGAAAGAAAAAAAAAAAAAGGCACTGATACCTGAGCACCCACTAGCTGCAGCAAGGCTGAGTTGACAGGAAGGAGTTCAATGTCTGTGTTGATAGTGGTCTGGTCAAAAGGGCATGCCTTACGGTGGAGCTTGTTGAGGCACATCTTGCAGACAGTGTGGCCACAACCCAAGCTGATGGGCTTCCGGATCGTTTCGTCGAAAGTCTGTGTGCAAATCGGGCAGGAGAGAAAATCCGTCCATTGTGGAGCTTGTACAGGCATTGCTTCAGGAGTTAATCGACAAGACAAAAATCTAAAGCACAGATTCCACTGGAATCAAAATCTTGGGGAAAAAAAGTCTGTTCGTTTTTAAGTATCTTCTGTAAGTACAGACAGTCAGCACATAGTGTGAAACATAACCTGAAAGCAAAAAGAAACAGAAAGTTAGCATTCTCTACTGGAACAGGCACGGGAAATCCTTTGTGCTGGGTAAGTGTCACTTGGGGATATAGGGATGAACTAGAAGTGCAGTTCTGACATCACAGGACAGAGTCATGACTTGCTTTAATTCCAGCTAGTCTCTGGGACTGGAAACACCACTTAAAAGTGTTCCTGCTGTTATGCAGCTTTAAAAATAAATAAAGTTATCCATCTCATTGAAGTTAAGACTAATTAGCTTTCAGTTTTTATGTTCTTTTTTTTTATTTACAAATGAGCCAACTAACATCAACTAGATTTGAATTCAGAAAAGATGCTTTTCAAAGGGCTGTTGTGCTTATTCCACTAATTTTTTTCCAGGACTCGATTTTGCTTAGGCACAGCTTCAGCCAAAACCTCTCCCAGAAGCAAGCTTGCTTCCAAGCTCCGGAGGCTCTGGACTGGCACACAGTGACTCTCTGGAAACGTGAGGTGCAGCAGCCTCTAGGAGAAATGGCTGAGTGGCTCAGGGGACCCTCGGACACCATCTGCGTGCAATCCAGCTTACACACATCGCTAGGTCGTACCGCGCACCGCTACTGCGGCACCTTCACACAACCTGGTCTGTACAGAGCCGCACGGTACCGCCTGGGCTTGTCCAGTCACACCTCAGGTAGCCTGGGAATCTCTACACGTTACTCCAGCAGCACTGATAACTTGCCCCTTTGTCTGCTCACCAAGCAGCTCCATCCTTCACAAGCAGGGAGACACTTTGTAGAAGTCATTCTGGATTGGACAAGGGACAACTCTTTCTCAGGGACCCTTTTCTAAGCCTGCTTTGTATCTTTCATTGCCTACCTAGAGATTATATTGACAGAGAAAGTAACATCTTTAACTCATTGAGAAATTACACTAAAACACTACAATGGAGGAGAACCTGGGAGGTTTTTATTTCCGGGAACTTCTCCGTCAAAATACAGATGTCCAAATGTTCCTCATTACAAGGGAACGGAAGACAAGACATCCCTTTGGGACAAAACACATAAATGAAAGCAGAACTCCGCACGTGAGGAGAAATATAAAAGAGTAGACAGATGAAGTGATATGCTATGAAAAGAATCATTATCAAAAAGAAAACTGCTAATAGAAAAAACTTCTCATGTCTGGCTTACTTTCTATTGCCAGTGAAGTCAGCAAAAAAACCCCAACAAACCAAACAGTGTGGGTCACACAGATTTACTACCCGATTTTTCTAAATCAAGCAGCAAAACAACAAAAAACCCTACCCCAACCAGCCAGATGTTCTAAGTTTCTCTTTCCCACAGACCGCTGCTTAGGTTTCAGCCCGAGGAGTGTGCATTTGCTCAACAGTATCTGTTCAGATAGAGAGTTCTTACATAAGCAAAGCAGCAACCTGTTATGAAATCTGAGCTGAAAAAAAACCAACCTCAGAATTCAAATTATAATCTCGATTTTAAGTAAATGCAAAGAGAAACTTCAAGTTAGGACTCGTGCAACCTGGAATCAAAGCTCTTTAAAACAGCAACAAAAATCTAATGCTAAACCAGAAATTCTGAAAAGCCTCAGGCTTTTGTTCCAGAATTTAATGCAATGTTGTTCACAGCTGACATTGTTTTGGCCAGGCAAACAATAAAGAGTTACTAGTTAAAACTTCTAGCCATGTTTCATTAATGCGACATTAAATTCCTCTCTTCCAAAGACAACCTACAATTTACCCATCAACAAGGGGTCAATAAGCAATCAATAGTACCCAGGCAGGGTGGTACTAAGCAGCACCGCGTGCGGTTAACCCTAACACAACCTGTGCACAGCTAGATGATCTGACAAGTTTGTTGGGTGTTCCCCCTCCCCAAACGACCTCTTCAATGGCAAATCCATTTTCTCTCATCTTGTCAGCAGACAGACGAATTATGGCAATAGAGTAGTAACAGGAAGAACCCTAACAAAAACATTTGTACTCCTAAGTTACTTGACTGCGCAGAGTAAAAAACGCAGAAAATTGATTTCCAGGCTGTCTCCTGCTCCCTGTGCCTTCTCTGTAGGTTTAAGCAAACCTCGGTATCAGGTATTCTAGCTAGAATGCTTCTTTGTAAACCAAACCTGCAACAGAAATAAATCACCTTGAAACTCCTACTTCTGCCAAGAAAGGTACGCAGCTCGATAGATGTCGTGTGCGCTCTGCTGTACGATGAAATACCATTCCAGGTTTAAAATTTAACAGCTGAATCATATTACTTCCTTTCTACCACGCTGGTTCTGAAATATCTACCAACAATTTCCCAGACTCATCCGCAATTCAGAAACCACTGGAACAGTCCATTTAAAACACTGATTGCTATCATCCAAGTGTTAAGGAAAAGAGCAGTTTCTTACTAAGGAGATCTAAAGAAGCTAAGATGAACACTACCAAGCAGATGTGGACATGAAGACTCCACCATCCCTGGCTCTGAACTGGAAAAAAAGGAGTTGAACACAACTTCATTATATTTTTAGTAGTTAACTGATGTTAAACAGAGACATGTTGTTCCTACCTGTACCTCTGGCCACTGCAGACAACTGGCATAATGTAGTAGGTTGTATTATTTACAATCGTTAACAGTTGAAACAGAAGTTTAGGGAGTCTGAGGAAGGAGGGAGTAATTAGCAGCATCCCTGATCTCTTATCAGGGCAGGTCTCAGAAGGCTGGAGAACAACAGAAACCAAGCTTACACACAAGCATAACTCCCAGAAGGGTCCTAATGAGCTCCAGCCTGGCACTGAACTGCCAACGTCACACGTGAATGGGAAACCCACAGCTCTGGCTGTGGCTATGCAGTCCCTAGAGGAACATTTCACCCGTGGGTGACGGTTCTCCCTTACCCATCATGGGCTTCTCTCCCACCCCACAGTTCACCAGAGCCTGCAGCACCACTGGACATGTTCTGGGGCCCAAATGCCACAGGGAGGCCACAGATAAACACTGACAATAGAAGACAGCTGGGAGAAACCTCAGGAAACAAACCCTTTCAGCACAGTCTAACTGCTGGAACAGATGGCTAACTGGCTTGACCCAGCCATCCTTTTCCCCACAGGAGAAAAACAGTCCTTAAAGCAACAAACCCTATTCTGCTAATAAACCTCCCAAACAAATCCAGGCAGAAGTGTGGAATTCCTCTGGTCCCACCTAAGATGGGAACGGCATCGCAGGGTCAGCGTACATGCCGGCAGCGAGCCCAACTGCTGCTGTCAGCACAGCTTTCCACAGCTATGCTCTACTTTTCCTGCTGCATCTTCCACCTCCAGACAAGGAAGCAGAATCAAGTGTTGAGGTACAACATCTCTCTCTCCCAGGCACCAAGTGTAGAGATGGGATATACTCGTAAGAAGTGAAGCTGGGAAAAAGATGTGCACCTTTTCACAAAGTTTGTGACATGCTGCGACCTTGGAAATAAGGGGAAACAAAACACTCTAACTTCAAAGAGCTACTTTAAACTTGAGATTACAACCAGGAATAAAATGATGGAAACAAGACATTTCATTATCACAGACAGCTACGGGAACCATCATCACTACAGCAAGAGAACACTTCCTTGTACCCATCAGGAAAGAAAAGCATATTTACACTTCCACGATACAACTATTTTTTCTCCTTAAATGTTTCTCTCCAGTATTATGAGAGAGGTGAGCAAAATGCCAAGAAAGAAAACATTCACAAAAGACATACCCACTTCAATAAAATGCCCCTCTCCATAATATTATCACATTTTTAACTTACCCTCTCAATTCACTAAGTATTTCACACTTAGTAGCCTCCAACATTTTATATATATACACACACACGCTTTTTTGAGCACAGTTGAGAACAACAAAAATAAGCCAAAACTCAAGAAAATTAAAAACTAAGAACACATATCCACAATACATAAACTAGAATATAAGAAATTGTAATTAAGAATAAAGATGCCCCAAGACACAGACCTTGAATACTACACTGAGATCAGAGACAGCTTTATTTTGCCATTTCCAAGTCTGAAAATATGAAATACCTGTATCCAAGTCTCCTTCCCCTGCTCTGCCCTGCATAAGCTGCTGCTATCCACAGCTAGAACCACCTGAACAAATTTCTCCTCTCTGCTTGGCCCTCCCCCACCCCCCAAAAAATCCCTGAAATTCCATCCTTCAACCCAGACTGGAAATGTCACGCTGTAATCAGATCAGTGACCCGTCTCCTCTGGGACCCTGCCAGTGCTTCAGAGAACGACGGGATCATTCTGCAAGCCACCAGGACAACTGCCCAGTGCTTTATTCCTCATTCCGCCAGACCAAAATGCAGAGGGGTAACGCTGTCTTCTGTCTGTGACGGCCAGAGCCTTCCACACACAGCTAGCAAAGCTCTGCACATTTAACCCTTGTGAATCGGGCGTTTTGAAAACGCAGAGCACTTGGTGCCAGTATCGACTGGCATCACGTTTCACACATGACGGCATACAGGAAAACTCTTCTGCTTCTAGTAAAAATTCAAATTCACTGCCCTCTCCGAGTCCTTTGGTATAGGTACCAAGAATATACCGACCTGTCTCACGACGACGTTATTCGGCCCCATCATGTACTAGCACAGAGAGATCACATGCCCCTACATCATGCACAAGTTAGCCCTGATCTTTTCCAGCAGCAGTCCCCGGCAAGTCATGTTACAGTTTAGGGCAGATGACTCAGCACACCTACGGGCACCCTCTACTCGGTTTCTGCCGTTTCACTGCCTACAGCTCTTCAGAGTCCTGATGCCCTGGTTTTGTGTCCCTCTAAAGCATTTAACTCAGCTTTTCCCACCCAAGCCACAGAACCGGCTGCTTGACGTTTTGACATCAAAATTTTGAACAACAGTTAACTTTTAGTGTCTGCTTTTATTTCAGTCCTGAAGCTGTTTCATTTTTGCTGAGTCTTACTCAGAAATCAAATAAGCAGAACTTCCTGCAGCAGTTAACAGCACACACACACACAAGTAAGCTTATTTAGTGCAAAGCTTAACACCAGAGCAGCTCCTCACTGCCAAAACAAACTCGGGCTTGCCAACCGATCTGCTCACGCAAACAGCTCTCGGCTAATCTGGAGTTTAATCTAATAAAGAAAACACTATTTTGTTAATTCTTTTAAAAACTCTTACTCCTCGGGAGTAACATACACGTTCCTGAGAAATGTCACCCAGCCAAAGATGCAGTTCTCGCCGTGGGACTGGGGCTGTGATAGATTAACTACTTCAAAACCTCTCTGACACCTGAGATTAAAAAAATAAATCAACAACCTACATGAAACCAGCACACAATAGCAAAACAAGTCCTACCTAATAAGGATTAGCAGATACCCACAATGCAACCCTAACCGACAACTGGACCCCTCAACACTTGCCTAGTGCCAAACAGACACCGCCCATTTTCACCACTGCTTCACAGGACTTCAGTAAATAAGTGTTCTACTCTAGTGTGCTCTGGGTAACAAACAGCATTTTGGAGAACACTTCAGTGAGAACACTTGAATCTTGCTTCTCTTTCCCGAGGAAAAGCGCAGGAGTGAATTTCATTTTAGGGGAAAAAACTGACCTGCCAAACTGACCATGGGAAACCCTGACCTGCCAAAAGCAATGGCTTGTTTATAGAGACTCCACACTTTGTTCTCAAAAGGAATGCTGAAGCCACACACACAAACATCCCATACTGCCAACTTCATGGTTCACAGAGAAGTATAAACCGCGCTAGCTGTGTTTTCCATATCCAGTTCCACAAAAAAAAAAAAGTCTGGGGGAAAAAAAAAGGGAAAAAAGGGAGAGAAAGCCCATTGCTAATTGAGGAAGAGTAGGTAGAAGTAAAAGCCTCTTACCTCCATCCTAGGAGCTCCATGAACACCACACACAAAAAACCCAGAGCAGTGTTTCCGACAGATCGAGGGCTTTTTCCCTCCCGTTTGCCCTCTGAAACTTCGCCGTATACCAGCAAGTGAGGGCAGAGGCTTCACTTCCTCATTCCTCCTCCACGCATGCCTGCTCGCGTGCACGCTGCCCAACACTGCCCAGAAGACAGCTCCCTAACGAAAGAAATTCCCACCCAACAGCAAACACTGGAAGTCTGTGTGTAACCCGTGTTCCCACCCGTCTTTCAAAGCTACAGAAACACCAACGGGCTTCAGCAGCTGTATAATAAAGTTCCTTTTTTTATTTAAAAAAAAACGGGGGAGAAAATCATGAACACCATCAATATTCTATCCTGAACACCATCAATATTCTATCCCGAACTCCCTGAAGCTCAGTTACATCATATTCAAAGATTATTTACTCTTACCCTCAATAGTTTTTATTTTTACTGTGGAAAATAAAGGAAGAAGTTTATCTACTTGCCTGAAAAAGTCTCTTATTCGAAAGCCTGTAACATACCTTAGGGAAAAAGGGGACAGTTAAATTATTATCCCTCATTGGAAGCTTCCTGGCTTGTAACACAAGGGAAACAAACACACAAACCCAACAACAACACACACCCCCCCCAACTCTCTCCAGTATCTGCCCAACAGAGGATCTAATTAAAGTTTCCTAATAGCCTGTGAGGCAAGAGCTGATGTCTTCCTAGGGCTGGAAAACTGTTGAATACGGCTGTTTATCCGGAGTCTCAAAGGGAACAAAAAAACCCAACCCAAACAAAAACAAACCCAAACCAAAAAAACAAACAAAAAAAGAAGAATGAAACCTAATAGATCACTTTCCTGACCTCTGGTTCTCGGTCACCATGTCGACATCAATCATTAGTCTGGCACCATTAGGGTTAGGAACATTAAAAGGCAACGTGTGTAGAGGAAGCTTAAACTTCCCTGCTCCAACCCCCCAAGACATATGTCCCGCACAAGGCTCAAACAGTAATGTACAGGAAAGATCTCTGTGACTAACAATAATTTCTGGTTGCTATTATACATCCCTTACAACTTATTTAAAAGAAAGGGGAAGTGCCCACCTCTTAACAGAAATGGTTTCATGCTTTATTACCTAGGAAAATTGTTCTACCACTCGTAGTCCCAAGCCCCTAGGTGAAATGCAGGGAGTGAATGGCAGATAAGCATGTCCAGAAGACATTCCTCTCACTGCAAATTAAGACTCCTCGTATTTACCAATGAAAGTGACTGCAACGGTAACACAGGGGTTAAAAATCAAGGAAGAACCAAATAGATTAACAGAAGGAAGGCAGAAGGCAGGTAAAATATCCACGACAGTTTTCAGAAGAGCCAGTTGGGTTCGACTGGTCAGCTGAACACCCAGCTAACCAAAAGAACTGCAACGATGACAAATTGGAAACCCAGAGCTAATGATCACGCAGTTAACGTGTCCCTAGAGAATTATGTTCTGACATCACTGAGTCTGAGGCCTCTTCGGAGTAATTGGGGCTGTTAAGAGATGACATCTCCTCACCCATACCAGAAAAAGTTTGAGGTTGTGTGTCCAGGAGGATTAATCTTTCCTATGACAGTTTTTCAGAATTTATACAAGAGTCTATACAACAAAAAAAAATTTTTTTTCCTGTTTGGTTTAAAAAAGCCAAAACCAATCAAACACAGCTTCCAGATTTGCTAGTGCTTGCTACCAGATCACCTACAGCAAACAAGATGAGCCTGTAAGTCTTCAGATCCAAAGGTACAGACATAATTACCTACCTGCTGAAGAAGCCACTACTCTTAAAACCCACTCCAAATCCCTACAGCCAGTATCATTCTTTTGCATGCAGGAATAATTTACAGTTACCTGACTACTACTGCAGGCATTCAGATGTAGGAAAGATCTTGTTGCCACTGCAATGCCTTTATCATTTCTTAGAAATAGTCAAGCGGACATGAACCATTTGGTTAAGGCCCAGCACAATTCAATGAAAGACACAGCAATAAAAAAAAACAGTCTAACAAAAAATTAGAAAGTGTTGCTTGCCACCCACTCTCCAGTAAGAGTCTCCCTCCCAACTTGATTCAGCAGCTGCAGTTCTGCTTTGATGTCAGTGACACTGCAGCTATAGTAGCAATATCATTGCAACGTGATACAATGACACACAGAAAGGGAGAATTAACATCTGGCTGGAGGAATTGGTAAAAAAAATGCCCAAAAAAAGCTTCCCAGCCTCCCACCTACAATGGAACCTTTAGTAATCTCCCCCTCCACCAGCACACTTTTGTAAAAGAATCATTCCCCTCTGGAGAAAGAGAAAAAACTTAAAAATCCTGAAATTGCCAAAACTGGATCTTTTTGGGTGCTTTGTGGCTACACAGTTTTTGTAGTGTACAGTGAAAATCCTTTGACAGACTTACAAGGCTAGAACTGAGTAGTAGTCTGAAGTTCCTTGCCACTTTCTTCTCCCTGTGTTCAAGTGCCAGCATTACACTAGTCACTCTCCCAAAAATCACAGACTGGCAGGGGTTGGAAGGGACCTCTGCAGATCATCTAGTCCAACCCCCCCACTAAGGCAGGTTCACCTACATCAGGTTGCAGATGTTTTTAGTTGTTTTCAAGCTAACTCAGATTAGCAAAAACCCCAAAAAACAAAAACACCCCCCCCAAAACCCCAACACAAGCAACAAGCCAACCAAAACCCCAAAGCTCACCTATCCAAAACTCCAGGTGCAATAATAAGGAAATCCTGTAAGAACAGCATTAAATGAATACACCTGCTACTGCCAAGCACAGGAAAGAAAAGGCTTCTATTTCAATGAGTCACTTAGAGTAAAACATAACTGTAAAATCCCATTTTACATAGAACTTTACAGGTAGTCAGATAAACTTTGGGTGTCCGTTTGAAAACTCTGTCTCAGAAGTTCCTCTTTAGCCTTCCCCCTTCGTTTTAATTGCTTGCATTTGGAAGTGGTTTTTCTTGTCACTTAGATACTGCCCCTGTTTTAAAAACACATGTCAAACAGCTTCATGTTCATAACTGTTTACAGAACAGCAGTCTCTAATAAAGCTTCAGTTACTCTATTTACCTTCAAAGAAATTTTTTTGGAAGACTGCACTTACACATCAAAAAGATCTTTTATTAAAAGCACAAAGTCATCCAAGAGCAGTGAAAATAACTACTGAATTTTTAAACAAAACTACTGATGCAGTTGCCTGTCTGCTCGCTTTTTAATGCATGAATTCATTTTAAACATATTATCATCACAAGAAGGCGTCTCTATTCTACACTGTATACAAAACAATCCAGAGTGTGATGTTATTTCAAAAGACAGAGGAGAGCCTAGTTTGCTGGCACACACATTCCACCACAGCAGGAAGACAGTTTTTGTTTCACCTCCCTAGCCTTATTACAGTTCTACACCTTCTTACACTCTTCTCTCAAATATTTTGAGACAGCATTTCATAACTAAAACTGCACCAGCTTCAAGAATTCATCTCCTCTCCTTCAGGCACCTGTTCAGGCAACGATGTGCTGATATTTCTACATCAGCATGAGCTGCAGGGTACCACCACTTCAGAGGAAAGACACGTGTTAGGGAATGGTTGTCAACACACTGTTGTGCTTACCACGACACCGCAGTCCAAAAAGTGGAGGTAGGCAGCCTGAGAAGTTGCTAATGGAAGATAATCTAGGTTTTCTCCATTTCTCCCCCAGATCACAGCTTCAGTCTAGCTGCACTCATCCTGTCTAGCACTAAAAAGAGAACTGTTAAAAGATTACTGAAGATAACCAAGCTGCAAATCAAGACCGAATCGTAGCCACCACCTACAAGCACAATACCCTAGAAGGGATTTACCACCACAGCAACAGAATCTCATCTCTACTAAGCAGATAATAACCTGCATTGCTTATCACAGGCTAACATGGGTTAATGGGCATACTCTTGTAAGGACTGAAACATCCAGACTTGGGTTTTCTTTGTGCCATCAACCAAGAGAGGTAACAAAACTTCACCTGGGGGGCATTTTCAGTGCAGTTTCAGGCATGGCTTACAGTGGGGCAAGGCAGAGCTGCTTCTCAAAGTACTCTCGTGCCACCTCTAGATCTGCCACGTGTCACCTACACCGGGGACATATGCCTGCTAAAACCAAACACCTTCCCACATTAGCTTCTAACAGGCTCCAAAAGCTGTTCCAGATTTGTTAAATGATGCTGGAAACAGAAGGGAGAGTGGGGGAAGCACAGAAGAGGAAAACTTTAAGACAGCCTCTTTTAGCTTCAACACAGATCTGTCAAGAGTAGCTTACCTGGGCACAATCAGGGCAAGACAAAATTTTAAGTATGTGATAAATTAATGGGATTAATCTCTAAAGTACTGGTTAAATTTTAGCTACACATTGAAAGGCTATTAAGCCATCCTAATAATGAGGGTGACTAGACTAACAGTTTGGGATGGTTAGAGTAGGTGGAATGGAATAAGAAACTCGACTGATACCCTGTTAAATTGTTCCTTTATAAAAAATCCACTCAGAAATCATCTGTTTCAAAAACAGTGCTTCACAGCTAGATAGAACCTATGTTTCTGGACACTACAAGTCATGCAAATACAGTAAAAAATAACCTTTCAGCTCATCATGATTATAGCACTGAGTGAAGTGCTATCTTCAGAAGAAAGAATGCTGTAGCAGTCCCTAACTCCGAGTTTCCTTACTGTTCCTAGAACCAAGAGTTACAAACAAAGAAGCCATGTAAACACTACAATAGACGATACAAAAATAGCTTACAGGGACCAAACCAAGCCAGATATCCTCCTTTGCCAAGCCTTGTAGTAGTTTCACTGGTAATAATAACAGGAATATTAAGATAAAGAGCAAAGTTTCACAGATGACTACTCTGCCTGGTTCCATGACACGGGCTGCAATTGTGTGTTGATAACATAACCGAGTCTACAGGAAAAGCTCGGGAGTCATCCAAGGTTAAGAGGCAGCTCGTTGCAGAAATGGCACCAAGCCTGGAGAGTTTCAGCTCTGTTGTAACAGTTGCGCTCATGAAAACAACAAAAACACAACAAAACCCCAAAACACAACCAAAACACAACTAGCTTGTCAACATACTATTCAAGATTTTCTCCAAGCAGCTTCGCTGTAAAAATCCCAACACTATTCAGCATGGACAAACCTGCTCGTCACTACTCCTAAGTAGTGTTAAATTACCATTCAGACAGGGCTTAAAGTCTTTAAATATCAGTAAGGAGAGGTCACACAACTGTTGCTGAAAAGCAGGTTAATTCAGGTACTTCTGACTCAGAATGTAATTGAGCCTCATTTGCTCTAAATGCTACTGGCACTCAGTGATTCAATTTGTAGCACTGCTTAAAAAGAGCAGTTCCAGAGGCCAGAAATAGCCTGAGGCAAGGTACTCCTTTTGAATGAGACTCTTCATGTAACCTTCAATTATGAAGAAAAAAAAACCCCAAACCTTCAATATTTTGCTGCTGTGGTGCTAGGCTCGCTTCCTTGCCAGCTTTATAAAAATAGCATCTTTTCTTTACAGCTTCACAAGATCATTAATAACAGTACTCGTGGTTTCAGCGAGTGGAAACAAAAGGCCCGAGTCTCAGGGTTTCCATTAAACACCTACTCTTAACCAATAACAAACACCTCGGAGCGTAACCACAAAAATGAAAGCTGCCCATTTTCTTTTTCAAGTATATTTTTCTTAATATAGCAAACAATGCAAGTCAGTCATGTATAAGAGAAAAACCCCAACGTCCAACATCCCATTGATCCTCCTGTCAGTAACAGGAACGTATTTAGTTTTGGCACAAGCCTGAATTCAAATGGGAAAAAGAGCATCTTACATCTCCTTAAAAGTGGCTTTGAATTAGAAGCCTGGTTATAAAAGTTTTACGTTACATAACTTGAAAATCATCCAAGCAATAGGGTAAAATACAATACTCCTGGGAAATTACCTATTAAAAATCCACCACCTAACTTGATGGATTTTGCTGCTCCAGCCTTGTAAAAACAGTTCTATTCCAGACACGTAATTTTGTTTTGTCAAAGAAAGTTCTCTTATTTACTGTTTACTTTGCTTGAAAGTCATCCTAAGCGGACCTGTCCATGAAGAACAATTTTCTCATAGTTATTAATACTAAGACTTAAGAGATACATTAATTTCTGAAAACATATTACATCTATATCAGCATCCAGTATCAGCAACTGGAATAATGTAAAAATAAAGAAATACATAGAACACAATCTCCCTGCACACTTAAGCATCTTTTTACTTCATTTGGGTGTTTCAGCTTCCATTAACAATCTCCTTCTTTAAGTGGTCACAGCTCACCGGGAGCTTTTAATAGGCACACACCATCACAGACTGCTCTAAGACTACTCGTGTTTGAGCCTCACACATCCCAACACCCTATTCCAGTACCTCCAGAGTAAATCGGGTAACTGTTTCACAGTTACTGCACACACGGGCTGCACAGAAAGCTGCTTCTCTCTATTTTTAAGATTTCCTTCTTTTTAGAGTCTTAAAAAAGAAAGGATGCACTCAGCTGCCAATCAGACCTCTACTGCTGCAGGCCAAGCCAGCGTGACAGGTAAACCCTGTACAGGCAATATTCACATGACTGGATCGTTTGAATTCCCCCCCATCTTCTATTGTGTAAGCTCCGGATTAAACAGAAGGTATTGAAATATATGACAAGTCAGAGGAGAGGAAAAAAATAGGTATTGAAACCACCTTACCACCCATGCAGTCACATCCTTTTACACAGTCTTGTATTTAGTCACTCAAGCGTTTTGGGGATAAAAGCAACAGCAGTAAGCTAAAACTGAAGGACAAAATTCCAACCCCAAACTTTGCAAAACCTTTAAGTCAAGAGCCACCTGTAATAGCACTACTGAAACCCTCAGAACTGCACAAGGAATTCTTTTCTTTAATATACAAAACTTACCAGGAGCAAAGCATCTCAAGGTATTTATTAGCGTACTGCAGTCACTGGATTTTTGCAGTCTCCTTCTGCAATGACAGCTCACATACCAGCCTGTCACATCACCGTGACTTCTCCTCCCACTGCTCAAAAGCTGTACTAATTCATTAAGGCCATTTCAGAACTTATCAGATGTGCTTGAAGGAAAGGATTGCTGTCACTCACTTCCTCTTCCTGAAGGCTCCCAATTACTGTCACATGAACTGTCAAACGAAACTGTCTAAGGTTTTCTTTTTCCCCTGCCTTGGGAGGAAGAACAAGTAACATCTTTATCAGGTGAATTCATATATTGTTCACAGGGAGACACAGCGGAACGTCACGGGGCTTTCCTCCCCTTTAGATTTTTCATAAAAGAAAATACACCTGCAATCATTCTAATACGTGGTGAGTAATGCTGACACCACACCCCAGCCTCTTATGCCTAACATGATAGCCACACCACTACACCCTCAAATACTGAGGGATAATTGACCTTCCCGATACCACCTATTTCTGCTGACCCTTTTCTTCCTGGTGTGTCCTGAAATCATCTACATCATGCCCAAGCCTCAGCCCGACAGAACTCGAGCTGTTCTATTCTAAACTGGTCTAGTGAAGCTGAAAACCCACATAAAATGCCTGTGATCGTGTAATTCCTCCTCATAAACACACCCAGAAACATCCCCACCCAGTCCTTGTGTGCTATTTTGTAGCAGAGGTTGAGTGAGAAGTTCCACTGAGAAAGGAGTGACCAGAAAAGCTAAGTACAGAACTCTGCTCGCAGAAGCCAAGTAAATCAGACTTAAACTAGGGGGGAAATATTTCATTTTTTATGAACTACAGTGCAGAGACCTCAACACTTAATTCATAATAACCAAACTGATTCAGTTCTGATACACCTGGTACAAGAAAAAATGATAAAAAAGCACCTTAAAGTCACTTGCCAGTTTTTGTTGTCTTATTAGTCCTGGTTTTATTCCTCCTTTTTTGCAAATGCTACAGAAATAAGAGAGGAAAAAAAACATAATAAAAAAAAAAAATCACATATTAAGGAGATGAAAACTTTGCCAAGTATTACCCCCCAGTCCCCAGAATGTATTCTGCAACAATTACAGTGCTTGGTGAAAGGATAAGTCTTCCTAACTCTGGCAGTAATTAGAGAACAGGGATAAATTTAGTACAACATACGGAATTTATTTTGCTTTGCATCCACAAAGCTGTCAAGCCTCCAGTACCAGATCTCTCTTGCTCTAACTAGATCTGTACACTTATCTACCAGCAGCCCTTAATACAGGAGGATGCAAGAGAAACACTACTTTCAAAATCCAAGCAGGTCATCAAAGGTGACTTCGTACAGGTCCTTAGCCTGGAAAATTACCAACTGGGCTGCACCCTTTTGCTTTCTGGTACAGCACTTAGGAGAGCTTTCTCCACAGCCTTTCATCACCTTATTATTTCCATAATAAATATAAGAAGTGTCTTGCACTCCAATAGAACTTTCCTGACTACATCCAGAGCCACCAGTAAAAAGGGAAGCAGCAGCACTGAAGGGCAACCTGCAAAGCCACCTTTCCATTGTGTTCTGACATGAGTCCGAACAAGGTTATTCCCAATGTCTTCAGTCGCCTCCTGTTATGAACAGGCAGCCTTTTACTCTTGCAAATAAAATATATACATAAAAAAATCAAAGAGATGGAATGATTTAGAGGGTTTCCAAACAGCCAACCCTTACTTTGAGCACCTCTTCTGTGCACTAAATCAAAATTATCTGTGCAAAACAAATTACACGTCTCCCTGAAGATCCTTAATACCAATGCATCCTTAAACCTGGCAAATGGAAGAGATGAGTCAGAAGGGAAAAACAGACTGAATCATGAAGTAAGCCATCATCACGTCAGGAAAGGCTCTGTATACAGTACAGCACAGTAGATAAATGTCATTAAAAGGTATCGCAAAAGTCCTGTCTTCAGACAGCAGTCACAACATGATTTAATGCAGATCACGAGTACAAGAGACACACGAGCATTAGCAAGCCCAGGAGACAACCCTGACAGCTCACACCTTTCCCGGGGAATACAACAGCCCGTAACAAACCAGTCCCATTTAAAGTAGTCTGGGCTATTCAAAGCAAAGACAGTTTAACTAATACTCACTTTCCTGAATAACATTTTCCTTCCACTCACATGAATCGCTTACAAAGAACTTAGTGTCCAGGCTTCCATCCTGAAGGCCCGGTTTAACAAAGGACACTAAAATTCTTCATTTTAACTAAAGGGTTGGTCTTTTTTTGCAGTACTACTAAGACCTCTCTTTTAATTAATTCTCCAGGAGGAATTTTCAGGCAATTAAACAAGAGAATGACTCATAAACAGGAAGGACAGCCTGAGTCTGCTCTCTGGTTTAACTTACCCAGTCCATTCCATCAAGCCAGTTTAGCCTAACTTATTTTTATCTTTCTCCTTCCAAATTTACAGCAACAGCCAAAGTAGTCACGAGGGAGGGCACCGTGAACAATGCTCCGTAACTTCTCCCCGGTTCCAGAGGAAGCGGTGACATTTCGAGAGCTCCCAGTGAGGTCCAAGAACAGAGAGTCCCAGGGTTGCTCCATTATCCAAAGAGCCCATCCTGCAGCTCGGAACCGTCAACGCGATGACATTCACAGGCAATGTGCCAGCCCTGCTACCTGCACTAACCACCTGAATTCAATACTGCCTCCTAGCACAACAAAGTGAAATAAGAATAATAAAAAACTCATTTCTAAGGAAAGTAGCTAATACCAGAGAGTAAAAGATCATTAAAGAGGAGAGGTGAAGACACCCATGGATCCAGGAGGAAAAAAAAATTAATTTATACAAGAAAACAGAGCATTTTAGCAAGCGAAGAAATAAAGTCTCCATAAAGAAAAGTAATTTCCAGTATTGAAAGATACAAGGGCGAGTGGTATTTTCTTTATAATTGCTTTACTAATGCGTAAGACTTTGCCCTGTTGTGATTTATTTTTGAAACAAAATCCACATTCCCTTTACCAAGTGAGACTATGAATTACTGTCCTTCTGGAGCTGCTGAAGAAGTCATTTTCCAGCTTTCAAAAATGTTTGAGTTCTAACATCTACCCACACAATAATTAGTAACAATGCAGGTGACCAATGATGTTTTCTATATGCAAATAAACAGCTATTTCTCAAGATGTTTTTAATTTAAATAATCAGTTCTATTCTTGACAAGGTACTCTGTCGATTTGGTACGTTCCCCAAGCTCCTCAGACATGGCTAAAATCAATAGCCTAAATGCCATGGAAAAAAATACTTCTTTATCATTCTAGCAGAGCTCAAGAAATACCCAACAAAGCTAGAGAATGCCTCACATATTACTGGGAAGATTTTCCACTTAAAGAGGGTAGATGCCAAGGCTTGCTTCACAGTATGCACACATTGCTATGCTTCCTCCATCCCTCCTTGTCTGCAGCAGGACAGCGTTTTGCCATTTCAGGTATCCACAAACCACTCGGAGCACATCGCTGTGGCACAAAACCGAGGCTTGGTTTTTGCCAAATGAAATGGGAATCTTAAATTGTGAAACATCACAGAGATGATTGCTTCACCGGCCTCATGAGCATGAGCAGAGTTTTTCAAGATTTCATTAGCACAACATTCACTTGGTAAAGGCAGGAGAAAATGTTCTCCCGAGCCTCCCAGAGAAGAGCTTACACTCAGAGACAGGAGATTTAATTATCATCAGGCCTGTGTAACTGCCAGAATTACTAATGGTGGTAAAAGAACGTTTATGCAGCATGTCACAATTTCAGAACGCTATATAAGCTGTTCCAACTCACTTTCTACTATTTCTTTCCAATTTAGTGGACATTAATTTCAAGGTCTGTCCTTTGGTTCTTCCATCTTGGCATAGTATAAAAGAAAGAAATAAATAAAGGGCACAAAGCACTTTAATCTTGCTGTACTGCGAGTACCATTCGTTGGATACAAACACTGGATAAGGAAGTCTTTGCACTTTCATTTGTTTGTACAGTTCCTAACATCAAATAGTACTTGAAGGGCTCCCATTCTAAACAGATAACAAAAGGTAGGTAGGTGTGTGTGGGGGGAGAGAACAAGCTAAAAGAACGTGACTTAGAAAAGTCAGTCAACAGTAAGAGTTTTATTTCACTGGCTTTTGAAGGGCAGTTATATTACACAGTCACTGTAGTAAAACATGCAAGAGCTACTCATTCAAGTAGAACTGCTACAAAAAGTGAGGAGTGCTAAGTCAGTAAGCATAACGTTTACTCTAAAAACACGGAGAAAGTTAAACGCTACTGAACACAGGGAGTGTTCCAAAGAAGCTGGTTTATTAACAAGCAGGTAATTAAAACCATCCCCCTTGGCGTGCATTTCAATTTATTCACTTGGTAATACCTTCCCTGAACCTCGCTCCTTTTGCTCAAAAGATTGCTCTTAAATTTGAGTTGGAGACCAACGCTGCCTGCCACAATTTATCAACAATAATTAGCTGCAGGTCCCTGAAGACCTTCAATGCACAAAAGAGACAAGATTCCTGCTGCTCTAGTAGAAGTCTCCTTTCAAAACAGTAGGGAAGTTAAAAAGCTGTAATTGAAAAACCTTCCGACTTGCTCACCATCTGAAGTAATTGCTAGAAATTATTGCAGGAGGAATTTCTGAGAAGACCTTCAGAAGCAGGCTACAAGCAGTACTGTTCCATCAGCTCATCAAACAGAATTTTATTATGACCAGGTTTAAAAACAACCATATCTCAACCTTCAAGCTTATCCTGGCAGGGTCTGATGAACATGGAAGCATCCCGAAAAATAGTGATATTTGGAATGCCTAGTTTTTGTGTTATGATTAACAGCCTGCTTTTAAACAGTAGTTAATTAGACCATTCTAAAAACAGCTATTAAACTGGCATAGTAGAGGGATGAGACAAACCAGACCTTCCTTGTTAAAACAAAAAACCCCAAAGAAATCAGGAATCACGTGCAAGACCTAGATTCTCCCAGATTAGCACTTGTCAGTTACTGCAGCTACTCCACACCTCTCAGATTAACATAAAACGCACCCCCCTAAACTCCAAATATTTATGCAATTGAGATATAACACTTTCTGTAAAGGACTTTAAAAAAGTGGTTTTGCAAGAAGTCCGGTGAGAGGGATCTAAACAGCAAGAAGAACGTGTCACTTATGGCCCTTTTAGTGACTTCAAGGTTGGAATTGTCAATAAAACTTCCAGCTTTGGAAATGCTGAACTCAAGGTTCGCCTTACCACAACATTACTGACACACAGTGTTCCGTGTTGTCTCCAATTACACAGCAACCTCTGCTGCAATCTATGTGAAGCAAACGAAAGATCTGTTCCTTCCTTCAGCCACGCTTGCGCTACTTCTCAGTGTAACTCCATATCCTCCATTTCTTATGTTGCACAACATGAAAAAATGAATTATTTTCTTTGCCAAAACAATCCTCTTCCCTTACGTCCTCTCTCCTCCTCCTCCCAAACACCTCAGATTAAGATTTTTCTCTACGTTGCTTTTTTAACAGTGTAGCTAACATTGTACAAACTTGGTAAAGGCACACAAGAAAGTTTTCCATATCATTCTACACGTGGTCTTTATGATTTCCAACATAATTAAAAAAACCAAACCAAAACACCAAACAAACAAAAAACAAGCCTGTTGAACCGAAGCTTTCATGTAAAAGTCTGCAAAGGATGGCCAGGTCTTTCTCCCTATGTGAATTAATGCTAAAGGCTTCAGATTTTCCACATGTCAATGGCTGGAACTCAGGAGATGCTGCTAATGAGACGATAAAACATTTTTCATATGTGTAACGCAAGTGTCTTGTTCCCTCCAAGTTCAAGCTTGATCCAGGGCCAAGGGCTCCTTCCTCAAATGTAACAGCAGTACCTATTTGCAGTTATCTGCCAGTCCTGCTGCAAACTACTCCAAGTCTGCCTGCGTTGTTTTCTTCGCTACATTTCTGATGTCTAGGGCAGCGTTGGGAAGGTGGAGGTGGCTGCTTATAGACCCCAGAGAGCCACCTTCCCTCTCACTGTATTAAGAGACAAATCACAAAGAGAGGACAGGGGGACACCCACCACACTCCTCTACGAATTCCAACACAGAACATTGCACAACCGGTAGCGCTACAACACAAATTTGCAACCAATTATTTAGTAATCTTGATATTTGTCTTACAAAAGTCCTTTTCTTCTCCAGCTGGTAGAAGACTACGTGTTGCTACCGCACAGTAACAGGAAAGCTATTTCCTCAAGCACTCTAACCAGAAAGTCTTTTCATATCAGAAAAATCTCTTTACAATAAGTTGATAGGATTTTTGCACCTTCTCGCCCATTACGCATTTCCACAAAAAAAACCCCAAACACATCAACCCACCTCATTAGAAATCAGTTAGCTCTTTGAAATCTAATACTAGTCAAGTTTTCACCTTGCTAGTGATGAAGAAAATGAAACTGATGCGAGAGATAACCATCAAGAGACACACTTCTTGAGAAAAACAAGTGGTCAAACTAAGTGATGGGAAGAGCACCTAATTCACAGCATACACTGTGGAATCTTCTACAGAAAGGAAAGTAACACGGCGTAAGTAAACATTTGTGGGTTTTCTTCTCGGTTATCATGAGTCCGTAGACTTCAGACTGCATTACTGCCACAGAGCCCACACAGAATCTTGAAGATCACACTGAAATTTCAGCTGGCGCAGGATGTTTACATAATGATCTTTCACAACAGAAGCATCACGTATCTTTATTCCCATATGATAATGGTTTCCTATTCATTAACAAGTGCAGCCCAAGACATGAACTTCAAAATACAAATCCCTCTATGGCTTCTCTCTCACGGACTGTGTGTCAGATGTTTTCTTGGACTAACAGCCAATATAACTTGGGGTGATCCAGCAAACAAACACCCAGTTTGCTAGGTGCAGGAAGAAGAACCATAAAGCCACAAAGAGTTTCACCCGCAAAATGATTCAGTTAATCCACTGGGGGAAAGTATTTAAAACAATGAGCAGGCTTTGCAAGAAATCGAGAAAGCTTTAGAAAGGTTTATCTGTTTAAAAGGTACCTTAGAGTGGCTGTTGTATAGCTATTTTGAGATGCTCCGTATGTTTGGGAGACTAAATGCAGGCGTGTCCTTCCCTTCTAGGTCAGCTTTACACCTCATACTGTTTGAAAACTATGGTTCCATAAGTTATTTCAAATGGGTAAGACATTTTTTCCAGGTATCCAGCATGGAAACCATATGATTTTGTGGGAAGGGAATAAAAAAAAATAATTCCTTCATATTCTTACATAATACAGAATGGGAAAGGTCAATTCCTTAAGTATCACTAAACACACCTTTTTAGAGCACTGAATAGTTACAAGATACAGACTCTAAACTGGATGCCAGTCTTTGCCATCGTTATCAAAGGTAATCACCATCGGAATCACCCAAGAGCTCTGACCCACGTTTAAAGAAATTAGCTTTACATATACACATTCACTGAATCACAGCTTCTGCAACACTCGGTTCAATAAGATTGATAATCATTTCTACACAGATTGCTGCTTTATCACTGGTAACATGGCAGGAGTTTCCAAAAGCAACTCTATTTCTGTTCACCTGCTTTAGCATGACCACTAAGAATACTATACATAGCCACATATAATAATACACGTGTCCCAAGGTGCCTGTGAATTAAACCTTGACATGAATGTATGAATCCAGAAATTGCGTACATCTGCCCACGGGAACACTAGTTTTCCAAATCATTATCAGCATACAGTGATCTTCATCATAGATTTCTAAAATATTTTGCTTTAAGTAAGCTAGTTTGGATACAAAGCTCAGAAAAAACCAAACCCCACCCAAACCAAACAAACCACCAGAAAACATACAAGTAACTTCGCACTCATCTCGATTAAGGTGACTGCTGCTCAAAAATGATTGACAAGCACACCACCCAAGTCTCTGCTTGTCAAAACAGACTGCACTGACGGTACCTGCAGTGCTAAATCTCCCTCAAAGCAGCCTGTCAAGCTGCCTGCTGTGACAGAACCTTTTCTAGGACAGGAGGGTAAAGCAGTAAGCTATTGCAGGGAAAAGGTGCCTAACTGATGATGTCTGCTCCCATTTACGTTAGCAGAAACCATAACTTCGTATCCACACCGTATCAACGGACGGAAGCAAGCCGTGGTGCTACTGCTGAAGCTTAGAAAGCCTCACTGAAGTGCACACTCCTCCTAGGAACAGCGGGTTATTTATCCAAGTACGAAGTCTCTTATTAGCTTCATTGATTTCAAACACAGAAATAGACATTTCTAGTCGGTGAGACTGACAAACTCCACACCCTATAAGCCTGAAAAGAGTAAAAAAAAAAAAAAAGAGGCAAATTCAGAAGCGCTTTAATTACTACTTCATATTGCTGTCTTATCAAACAACTCCATAGCTATATATGAATGAAGTATAAATGCAAGATTTAGCAACTGCATTTCTCCTCTGAGCAGAGTCATTAAAGGGCAGCATTGCTAAACCAGTTACAATGATTAAAGCAGCTCTGCAACGCTCCAGGTTACTTTGAACCTTATATTTTATTTTTTTTTAATTTTTTTTTCTTCAGCCATTTTCAATAGAGTAAAAACAGACAGAAAACAGAAGCTACCCCCGGAGGGGCAGATTTCTTACTTAAGTGTAATGAAAAAATAAACGAGACCTACTCTGAAGAAAAACACACAAGCACGAGGAGAAAAATCAAACGTTCCCAGGAACAAAACCGCATCAGTTCCCAGTTTTCAAACGGCAGAGGCCTCACAATGGCTTTTGAGGACAAAAACTGACACCAGGACCTTGCCAACCACCCAAGCACATTAAAACGCAGCTCGCCCAACACCGCACTCCCGGCAGGAAACCTTACTCATCCTCGCCCTCTTAATCCAACAACTCTCAACGACGCCAGGGTGAAAAAACTAGTGAAAGTGAAGCGGAGTTTCTGTTCGGTTTTCTCACGGCTTTCCCCCAGGCAGAGGGAGGCCCGGGGCCACCTCGCTCCTTCCCTCAGGCGCCATAGACAAAAGAGCGACAACCCGGGGGGGGGCGGAGGTGTCCCCCCCGCACCGACCGCGGGATCAAGGGGACTCGGGGCTTACTCCCCCCCCACACCGCTGCTCGTTTAACCGTGCCGAGGGAGGCACGGGGACGAGTTTTCTTTTCTTTCCAGGCACGCAGAGCCCCTGGAAAAACAACAGCACACGCAGGCCACACACAAAAGCCGCCTGTGCCTTCTCCGTCGTAGCCTGAGGCAATTCCTCCCCTTTCAACGCTCCAGGTCAGGCCCAGCCGCCAGGCCTTTCTCGACCCCCTCCGCTTTCTCCGCACAGGAACGGCGGTCCCCGCGGCTCCCTCCCTCCCTCCCTGCTCGGGGCGCTCCGAAATCGAGCCCAGCAGAAGCCTGAGGCCTAGCAAAGCAGGCAGCGGCATAGGCCCCATGGGCAAGCGCAGCGCCCGCCCCTCCGCCTCCCTTCCCCAGGAAGGGAAGCGGACCCCCCACACCCGCTCCCCTAGAGCCAGCCTCATTGTTTCTCGCACCCCAGACTCTCCCCTCCCCGCAGCCGAGTCCTGCAGTAGGGGCAGAGAAGACGGCGCACTCACCACACGGGCCGGGCTCCCCGCAGCGGCCTCCGGCCCCCTCAGCTACGGCACACGGGGGCAACCACAGTACCCTTCTTCTCCAGCACCCGCAAGCCCCGGGGCCCCCCCACCGCCGCCGTCGCCTGCCACCCCGCCGTCGCCGCTGCAGCAGCGGCCATCTTGTGCGTCGGCTGCCTCCCCTCGCCGCCTCCCTCCCCGCACCGCCTCACCACCGCGGCCGCCGCCCGCCCCTTCCTGCGCCCGCCCTCCCGGGCAGGCGGAGCGGCACGGGGGAGGGGAAATAAGCCGAGTCACTGATTGGAGTTCCGTGAAACTATGGAGCGGCGGTACTGGTTGGGGTGCCGTCAGCGGCCTTAGGGAGAGGGCTGTGAGCTCCGGTCAGGGATGGTGTATGGTTCCCCGCTGCTTGGTTCTGGTGTGGGGTTTTTTGGGTTTTTGTTGTTGTTGTTTGGGGTTTTTTGAGTGTGTTTCTCGCTCTTTCACCTCATTTTCTTGTTACCGGTGATAATTGCGGGCTCAGCGGGGCTATGGGGGTCGAAGTCGTGGCTCTTGGTGCGCCTGCTGCGTGCCGGGAGCCTCCCCAAGCCCCTAGCCCGCCATTTTCTTTCCCTCTGCGCGGGTGTGGGGGAAGGCTTTCTCTGCTCGGGCTGTGCGTCCCTTCTTGTTCCTCCACTGTGGGGATATCATACCATCAAACCACAGAGCTCGGGGGTTGGTTTCTTTTTTTTACTCGGAAACCTGGAAGGATGTTGTAGCAAGGTGGGACTCGGCCTCTTCTCCCGAGGAACAAGCGATAGGACAAAAGGAAATGGCTTCAGGTTTTCCCAGGGGAGGTTTAGGTTGGACACGAGAAAAAAATGTCTTCCCCTTGACGGTTGGCAAGGCCTGGCCCAGGCTGCCCAGGGTAGCGTTGGAATCCCCATCCCTAGAGGAGTTTCAAAGCTGTGGAGATGTGGTGCTGAGGGACAAGGTTTAGTGGTGCCCTGGCAGTGCTGGGTTAACAGACTCGATTATCTTCAAGGTCTCTTCCAAACAAAATCATTCTGTGCTTCTGAAAAATTAGGAGTCCTGTTCCCCAGGTACACTTAGGTAGCTACGCAGGGAAAAAATAAATTAATGCTGTTTTGCTCTCCAGGCCCAGGGGAAGGTGCAGAGCTGGGTTTGCTGCTGGAGAAGATCCCCCATAGCTGTAGGACACAGTTAATTCTCAACCTCAACCCCAGGTAAGATGTGCTAAGGCCACACCAAGCTTCCCTGTGTCTCACAGTTATCTGAGCTACAGTTGGGCTCCTGAGGAAATTTTAAAATGAAGTTAAATCTTACAAGTGTTCATGGTGACTTGCTGCATTTAGTTATCATGTACTGGTAGTCTGAAAATGCCTTGATAGCTAATTAGCTAAGATCGGAATATTTCAAGGTAGCATCGAATTTATTCCCATGTTATGAGAAGATGAACTGTGGTGTAAAATACGTAGGAGTTTGTCCAAATTTATTTCCCAATTTATCAAGAAAAATGGTGTTTGGTGGTCCCATCCTATTCCCCAGATATTTTAATGTGTATATGCTCATCTGGAGGCTTTGCAGGATCGGTGCTGGTGTGACATCCTTGTGCAGGATGCTGTATATGGAACCACTGTATTTCCAAGCACTTTATAACATTGTAAAGAGCATGCACTGTGTTAGCAGTTCAACATCCAAGCCACAGAGGACTACGTGACCTTGGCGTACCATTAAAACAAGTGCAATGTCAGGGGCCGAAGCAACCAGGTCCAGAGCCAGGGGCTTGAGGCAGCAACCTGCAAAAGGAAGCTGGGTCTTTAGGTGCAGCCACCAACAGAGAGGCAAGTGCCAGAGCTGAACTTGTACATGAAGGAAAGCCTACACAGGGAGAGTTTAATCTTCAGCTCCTCTTTCTTACTCATGTATTGGTTGCAGAGAGTCTTACTTAACGTCACAAGAAGTGTGGTGACAGTAGCTAATTGCATTCTTTCTCTCAGTTTACTGAAGAAATTGTATCTATTATTTAGTCTTTTCTACCAGAACAGTTAAGCTTAATGCTTAGCAAGGATTAGTGCTTCAGTAAAATAATATTAAGAACGGCTATTAAATGAATTTCTGAAAACAGGGTTTTCTTGCCATATTCACAGATGTTTGGGATCTTATGAACAAAGAAGGCTAAGATCTTTACAGAGACCTCATTTAACTTACGGTGAGTTACAAAAGAAGTGTAGATTGGGAAGTTTAACATGAAAGTGTGAATTTTAAGCATTATGACTGTTTTATTATGTCAAGGAGATTAAGAAAAAGTCTACAAACAGACATCTAATTCCAAGTTTGTAAGCATTGGAATCCAGAGTACCATAATTACACGAGAAAACATCTGAATGAATGATTTAATGAAGAATGTCATAGCTAGCTGGATTCGGAAGTCAGGGAGGATCACAGATTAGTACATTATTATATTTTTGTCATTATATTGGCATTACTTCCTAAAATACCAGAATGAAATATTAATACCACTTGTTCTTAATGACCGTATAAATTATGAAAGAGTCTTTGTCCCGAAGCACGGTCTTTCGTATAACCAACTGGCAAATTGCAGTGTAGTTATATAAAAAAAAAATAAATCTAAATCATTATACTCCTAATTAGTCCTCCATCTTGGAAGTGAACTATTAAGTAGTATCTCTGCATGTTATTCAACATCAATGTCATTATTGTCTTTGTCCTATTCCAATTTAAAACTGTACATACCACAGAGAATTTTCAGTAAGCAATTGTCATCTATTGCAGACTTCTCTCCTAAATATTAGGCTAGAAATGTGAACCTTCTTGAAGTCACTACTATCCTAGTGCGCTGCAGAAGCTGGCACTGGGACCTAAAATGGTGGTGGGTATGGTCTCTGCAGCCTTTGTTTAAAGTCACAGGAACTAGAAGTGGTCAGAGCCTGAGGACATCCTCTTACTCCCTGGTTTAGCAGGTGATTGTATCCAGCGCAGCTCACTGGTCTTTTGTTCAGTCTGGGTTTTAATCCCATCTGGAGACTTCTACCATTTCTATATTTGGGACCTGTTCCTATATTGCTGAGAAGTTTTCATTTACAAGTAGCTTATGTTTTTCCTCAGCGTTTGATTCCATAACCACTCAGTAACTTCTACTAGTGTTTACTTGCTACCGACGGTGTTCAGTATTACAACGTAGCTTGACCATAGTACTGCACTCTTTAAATTTAAAGAAGTGGGATCTGAGGTGATCTATAGTTCTTGGTAGGGAACATTGCAAGGATGAGTACTCTAAATCTCAAACCCTCTTTTAGACCTTCATCAGACTAAAACTTTTCTAATGACTATTATTTATGCTGGATTTTAGAAGTTCAGAAGTTTACAGATGAACCTACTCTGTCTATTGGAACAGATCCCACTAGATTCCTACGTTACTTTTAATGTTTGCTTTCTCCAGTTACCCAGCATTTCTTCCTGCATGACATGCTGCTTTAGCATATGAAACACAAACTAGTATTTGCTTTTGTGATTACTGTTTTCATATCTCATTTCTGCTTATTAAATCTGCTGTAACTTACTTGGTTAGTCACATTGTTTTTTCTTTTATGTCCTTAAAAACTCACAGGAATTAGTTTGAATTTACAACATATTGTCTCAATTTTCCTTTCCTATTTTTTTTTTTCTTCCAAAAAGGATTTTTGCTTCTACCTGTAGGCACAGTTCTAGGATTCTACATTTGTGGATGACCTAGTAATTTTCTTCAGATTGTGCATTAGAAAATAATCCCTGTGTTAGCCTATATAACTGAGAAAAATAGGTAAAATGTCAGTGTAACTGTCCAATGATATCACCTGATGATTCAATTTTCATATTACTCTTTCTATATAGAGTCCTATAGAACTGTGGTAACAGAATAGCTGTTTTCATAAAAAGAAAGATTTATTATTTTTTTTTTCATGCATTGGCAATGTTTCCGTTTGCTGTTTCAGTTATCTGTGACCTGTAAAGCTGATAATAAAGGAAAATTTCTCATTTTGAAACCTGTGACATCATAATGAAAGGCAAGAATTAAATATTTTTCCAACAGGCTGCAAGCATTTATAAAAAAGTTCTTGTTATTTCACGCAGCCGACATTCTTGCATACATCATAAAAACCAAAAGAAAATCCTCAGCACTTTTGTGTGCTTGACCATCACGTTAACAAACCCTAACATTTCTGCACTTCTATAAAATTCCACTGATAAAGGCAGAAGACTGAAGCATATCTTTCCCAATGGAATCACTGCATAAATTGAAGTGTATGTTGAACATCATCCAAGCCCATGTCATTCAGATGCAATTTGTAGAACTCGTTATATATGCTTACTTTAAAATCATAATAAGATGACAGTGAAATAAAACCTTCCACTGTGGAAGGATGTTCTCGGTATCTCGACCACAACATATAAAGTTTAGATTGCTTTTATACAACAGAAGCCTGAAGGATCTAAAAGAATGTGAAGGGTGTAAGTGTAGAATTACTATTCCTCCATGAATGCTTTTCTCTCAACCATTCACTTTGCACAAGCAGCTAATACCATATAACCCACCAAAAATGTGTCAAACATTTTGCAGTTCTTGGATATTATACATACTAGATTTGCAGAATATCAGTGCAGTTATTAATGTTTGTGTTTTCAAGCTACTAGGAATGCAAAAAACCTACTTAAATACACCTTGTGGCTTCAGTTGCTGAAAAAAAAAAAAAAGGAAGAAATTATAAGTAAGGTAAGAAACTTCCCTTGAATGATTTCCCATTAGAGGTTTCATTTAACTGTCCCATCTCATTATCCTCCTTGTCCCACAGACATTTAGAGATGTAATACTTTAACTTAGTACTATGTTCCACCGAGTCTCATGCTGCTTCTTACTGCCTTTCTGCTTACATGTTATTGCCTGGTTTGCTTTACTCCTAGAGCTGCAAGTGTCATTCAGCAACATCTCTCTAAGTGTAACAAAATTTTGAAGCATTTTCAAGTACAAGAATTCACAGCCTAACAAGTATGGAGATGCACTGGGCACAGCAAGTCCAAGTCACTACCACATACTTGTTGTTCTGGTGCCCTCTGCTGAAATAACCATCTGTTTGGCTTCTGAATCTCCCCTCGGTGAGGGTCAAGAGCCTCTGCCAAGTGCCATATGCTGCCACCTCTTTATCTTGCACTTAAGTTCCTTGATTTATTTCCTTTTCTAGTCTGTCTCCACAAAAAGCATAAGACAGACTTGTTATTTCCTTTCCTTCCTCTGATAGTATGTAGGGTGAAATTTGTTCTTTTCCTTCCTAACAGTTTTGCATCACATTTTACAACAACCTTTTATCGAGCTTAGGAAAGCAACGTATGAGTTGATAAACAATTAAGAAAATTACATAAGAATTCCAGCTCGCGTGTGTTTGTATGAAACTGAGAACCACCTAACTTAGCAAGGTAATTTTTGTTCCTTTCTGTCAGATTTCTTCATGTACTGTACAATTGGGGGAAATGAAAGACAGATAGGGAGATTCAGGCAGCACAGGTTTTCTGTGGCAAGTCAGTACCCTTGTTTAGCTGCACGTAAACCCCCAGCCTTACTGTCACTTTGCAGGGGAAGCTAAATTGCAGAGGTTAAGCAATGTTTCAGGTTCACACGGCGAGCAGCGGCAAGATGAGGAATAAACCCCATGGTCTGGTCTCCTGTTGCAACCACTAGACCTTATGCATCCCCGGCTCTTGTGCGAGTTACAGTAATCACATTATGACTAAACTGCTATCTGAGTAATTTTTCTAATCAAATTTCCCAGGTAGAGAACTCTTCAAGTCAAAAATAGGACTGTCTTACATCTCTGTAGACATCACATTTCTGCAGTGAAAGAAAACATGCTGATGATTTCCAAGGAGTCACTTTTGCTTAATATCACCCATAAAGGTTCAGAGTTTCAGAACACGTGATAGACTTCCCCAATGCATCTCCCAACAAATGGGGCTTTCAATTCCCACAGGAAAATAAGAGTAAAGGACCAAGTAAGCCTTAGCTAATCTTAGCATATTAATAACTATAAAGCAAGTTTAAGGGGTTTGATATTACTGTGGGGTCTGAAGTAGCTGCTGCTTATTCAGCTCTCAATTCTAGTAGCTTTAAAAAATATATTGTTCGTGCAATTGCAGAAGGACCCTTTTATATTTCATCCCTTGGTGGTTTTTGAGAAGAAACCTGTAAGCAAAAAATCAGTTTTATAACTCAGTTAAAAAGACCACAGGTGTTGTAAAGAGAAGTTGCTATCTTTTATTGTTAATAAAATAGCAAGTTGTTTTAAAACTTGGTGATTTGTTGGTTGAAGACTATAGTGATTTAACATGCCATGTGATTCTGCCTATGCTTTTTTTTGATTCCAGTAGGTGAAGGAGGTGGTGTTTACCAAAGGAGAAAAAGGAAATTCACTAAAGGGAATTGGTAAGTTGAACAAAAAAATAGTAACTAGTACTGGAATTGGCTTTCATTAGCAAATAGGAAGAGATGGTATTTGTGGTTTAGATAGTTAACAACTTTTCACGTTGTTTTTCTACGTGAGCTACTGATAAAATTGCTAAAAACAGTGAAAGGATCAGAACATAACGTGAGCACAGACTGAGCTTATGTTGTGTATATATTTTGAAGACATTCAACTAATTTTGTTTTAGCAAGAGTGATACCCGTTTCTCAGGGATGAATGGGTATTTATTACATACTGAGATACATGAAAGGCTATGGTATGGGCAAACCTTTTAGCCTGTTAACAAACTCAAAATATTTTGAGAAGCGCACTTTCTGTTCTGTTCGGAAAGATTCTCATATGTATAAGGTCACAGTACCTCCAGTCATTTGTCCTCATAGCTTTTGGTGTTCTGGTGGCTTTACTAAGCAGACAGAGGCTATCTACACATGAAAACAGGAGTCAGTAAGTTATTCACCTTCCTCATCAATTCCTCAGTCTTTACAACTTGACTGTAGTTGAACTTCAGCAATTTTCTATTTGGTGGTTGTTTATGGTGCAAGTTTATCACTGTCTCTCCCAGGCAGCAGCTTTTCTTATCAATGTTCACATTAACACAGTGCTCTGCAAAAAAAAAAAAAGGGGGGGGGTGGTGGGTGGAGTGGGAAAGGGACTGCCCTCTATTTTCAAACACAAAACCCAGCTTCTCCTTAGATTTCCTTCCACGGGAAGCACACATGCATATCTACTTATTTGCGTCTTACAGAAGATGAAACCATTTCTACCCCTACACAGGTGAGTCCAACGCTGCAAACGGGCTGAGAGCAAACACAATTGTTGACTCTCAGGTGTAACAGCTACAGGTCACAAGGGTCAGGAGGCAGAGACCGAAACAAACCGACTTAGGCTTGCACTTATCAAGCTCACAAATCTGAAGGAGAATCCTGTGAATGCAATGTTTAAATTTTATTATTCTTTGGAACTTGGTGCTTTGAAGGTCAGGGGTTCTCATAATAGGTACGCGTGCTGTTGATACGCTGACAGTAGGGAAGGCTTTTATCCCCCCCAGCCTCTTGCAGGATGGTAGCAATAGTAGTGATGGAATGGTAGCTTTTCCTGTTACACATTTTTGCACTTACCTAATTTTGTTTCTTACAGCTGAAACAAGATACAAAATCATCTAACTCAGCAGCATGAAATGTAAGCATTGGAACTATGTAAGTACCAGGAAAAAAAAAAAAGAAGATTGTTGACTCCATGAAAGATTTGACTTTATTTTTTTGATAGAGAGATATAATCACTTGAGCAACTCAAAGTGCTATTAGAGTCTGCGTTAATTGACCAGTACATAATTGGCTGCGGCATGTGAGCGAGCACCCCTAACGTTAACTCGGGCACTACGTGTAATGCATACAGCAGTTATGCAAAATATACAAGGAAAAATGATCTGACTTCTCAGACTCTGTTTAATAGTTTGGTAGTTTTGATACAGATGTAGACTCTATTGTTGCTTTTTTGTAATGCCGTAGATTAGAAAAGCCATAGTGATAAGACCCTTGTAAAGCCTGTGTTTGTCAAGTGAATTTGTATTACATACACACTGAAGTGATGGCTTATGTGGCACAGCAGGAAATCAATATAATTCTTAGCAGTCTTTGCATTAAAATGACCTAATTTTTCCATCCCCTTTTCGTATAAAAATTCTACTCAGAGGTACTTAAAGGTGTAAAAATGAACTTTTCTCTCAGATTCTGCCATCGAATATGAGCTCAATACTAATTAAATCATCAAATCCACGTTCCTCAGAAGGAAGCAGCTTCCTTGGTACGTATTCTGTTCCTCTCCTCCCCACCCCAGAAAAGGCACGATGCCTTCTCATGCTTCCAGTCATATAGGTAGTCATACATAGTTAGAAATGGCTGAAAGACAGTAAAAAAGAAATAATAATTATGAGAAATTTAATAATTAAAGGAAACACTCCCATTGAGAACCTAACAGCTAGAAAAATGTTCTACTGAGTCTAGTGAGAGACAGAAACATGGTTTCTTATCACATGGGCACAGGACATGTTGACAGGTAGCAAAAGGATTTTAAGTATTCATGGTGTCATACAGATGTCTTCAGCTGTGTCTTGCAAACTGTACATCACAGCTCTAAAAAGTCTGTAGCTACAGAAGGGTGGCTGCTCTTTCTTTTTTTTTTGCATTTAGAATCTCATCAGAAAGGATTTTTGCACTTGCATTTAAAATGACATAGAGTTCTGCATTTATATGCCACAGGAATCCTTCTGGATGTAGTGTTCAAATGGATTCTCAACTACTGAATTGTGTCTTAATTCACAAAATGGCTGTAATGCTCTTTTTCATCCAAGCTATCTCATTCCCTCCTGTTGCTTCTCTGGATGAATATTTTAGTAAAGCTACACAGCTCTTCTTTTGTCAGTAATTCCCCATAGGTCTTTAGGATATTGTAATAACAGAAACATAAGTCTACGAGGTATTGCTGTTCTAAAGAGCCACTGCATTGCTAAATGAATCATGCAGAAGAAAGAAGGAAATTAAGCCCTAAATCGGTCTATCTGCCACATACAAATCTCATTAAAATATAGCACTAATATGTAATAAATTGTTTTCTACAAGAAGAATGCTGGTAAGATTTAAAATCTTGGTAGACATGATCCCAGTTTTAATTCAAATCTGCTTTTATGGTTATGCATTTCTAAACTATCTCATTAAAATGTCAAAATAATTTATAGTTGTTCATTAGGAATCCAGGACTAAATTCCATTCCATCTCAGTTCTGAGTGACTGTGGATAGTCTAGATCTCAATTTATTCTCTGTGAAATAAAAAAATGCTGTCTTTTGAAGCAGCTGAAGGTGGAAGAATTTGGAAATTCAGTATATTGCTGTAACTTAACACAAAGACCACATTTTTCCCTTTAAAAACTTTGGAAACAACATTTTCTCTGTGTTTTCTCCCACTTAATACTGCTGAAAATAAACTATTGCTTCACCAAGAACCACTGTCAGATTCTTATTGATTTGTTCTGTCAGAAATAACTTGTAAACCCATTTCTGTGGTATTGAACCACCAAATATGGGAAGCTAACAACCACATTATAAAATGGATTATCTCTGTTCTGTTCTTGATTATGTGGACAGTGTGTTTATTTAGGGCTGTGTCACTGTTCAATTAGAATATTTGAAATGCACTGAACATCTTTAAGGCATCAAACTTAATTTCTCCACAGTTTGTGTCTAGAAGGTCTCAGTAAGTATTCAAAAAGTGTAGTGCTTCCCCTAAACTTCAAGTGTTGATTAATTACACATTGGAGGGATTTGGACTCCCTTATCCCTCTGGCATATGAAGTTTGGCTCCAGCCTTATGATTTTTAAGGGTATCAAACCTCCCTAGAAAAAAGCTGCTGCATGAGATTCTTCCTAAGTACTTCCTTCCAATGCTTAGCTGTAAAGGTGCGAGGAGTCACTCCCTTTTCTGGGTTTTAAAGCTTTCTTCAGCAGTAAGATAAATATATCAGGCCAGTGTGCTCAAACTTATTGTAAAGACCTGAGGCAAGGCCCCGGGGACAATGGTAGTGCCTAAGCTGCAGGAGAAACAGACCACAGGGGGATCCCTTAGAAACACTCACTGCAGGTCCTGGTTTATTTCTGCCTTAATGAGAATGATCCAAACATACTAAAACTTGCCGGGACCGTGCCATCCATACAAGTTGCACAGTAGTATATTCTAAAATAGAGGTGGAAATATATTTTCCCAGAGTTCCTGCCCCAGAATTCGGTGCTTTTATTCTGAACTATATCCTTTCTATTATTTATGGCTTTATTATCTCCTAAATAGGAATTCTTCCTTGAGCCTGTTTCCAGGCGCCCCCAGACAGACCCCTCAGTTGCTGGTTTCTGATAGACCTGAGTCTCTGGCAGCAGCAGGAGGACTGGTGGTGGGAGATGCCCATTCAGAGCACAGGTTGGATGACCTTCGCTTTCCATTATCCTCCAGGGAATGTGAAATGGAATTCTCTCTATCAAGACAAATATTTATATGTGAGCTCTGTAGAGGTCAGGTTGTGGAAATTAATGCACGTGGACTTTATAGCTCCGATTAAGTGCACAACTGGATTTCTCTATCACCATCTGTTCAGCAATATTATGCTTCAGCTCCCCGTAGTGGATAATGCTGGGGAGGCCTGGTATTGATTTTTTTCTTGGTGGATTTTAAGAAAAGTTGATGTGGTTTTGTTGTGCTTGGGTTTTTTGTTGGGTTTTTTTTTTCCTTAATGTATGGATGCTCTACATCTTCAGGACTTAGTACACTTCACAGGGTATTAAGGATATGAGGATTTTAGTATGCTAAAAAAGAAAGTCTTGTTAAGTGCTTTAGCTTGAGAGTTCATTATGCAGCAAAAACTTATTTCCATTATGAAACAGATGGGCTGGTGTGTCCATTTATTTCTCTGGTATAGATACAGGCTGCTTCCTGTACACAAATCCTCCTATTTTTCTAGGCTATACATTCACATCTTTGACTTTTCAGGTATCCAACTGAACTTACTTCAGTCATCCTTGAATATGACTCAAGTTCAAGTTGCTCAGACTTCTGGTAATTCTTGCTGTTCTCCACAGAGATCTCTCTAGTTGTAAGGAGGTGCCCCGACCTGAGAGCTGTTTTTCACCAAAAGCCTTTTTGAGTTCGGTGGAGTGGAAGAATTAACTTTGCTCTTCCCGTGTTTGACAGCCTTTTTCTACATTTCAGTAAAGCAGTCGCATTTTTTTGCAACACCAAACCACTGTCGACTCTATTTGTGAACTGCTGTGAACCGAGACTTCTTTTTGTAAGGTAACTTCTTAACCAGTTTGTCTCCAGCTTACATTTTTGCAACCGGTTATTCCCAGCTATACGTAATAGTATCTCACCTTACTGAATTACTTCCTATTTAATTCAGGTCTTTGTTACAACTCGGCATCATTTGTTCAATTCTAATTTTATCTTCCAAATTATAGCTTCCCAAAAGCTCTCACCTGACCAGGATATCCTCCACAGATATGACAAAAAAGTTCTCTATCCTGTTGCATCACGGAAGCGGTTCAGGACTCGGGATGTAAGCATCTGGAGATCTCACTTGCTGTAAACTTCCCTGATTGTGAATTGCTTGATGCTCCTCCCGAGAGCCATTTTCTAACCATTTCACACAAGTTTTGTGCAACCAGTGCTCCTCTGTCCTTTTTAGGAGAGTATTAGATGCTACAGTGTCAGAAGCCTTGCTGAAGTCAAGATGCCATTATTTGTTTTTGAGATGATTATTATTAATCTTATCATCTAAGCCCTTACAATTAATTTGCTTAATAATTTGTTCCGGTATTTTGCCTGATAGAAAGCAAAGCTGCCTGACCTCTGACTACCATCCTTTCTTTCTCTTCTAAGGTAGGCACTGTTTCCTTTTCCCTGGTCTCATGGAATCTTGGCTATATTTTCTGAGTTCTTGACAGTAGTTGCCCACAGCTTTGAGGTCACTCAGCCGTTTCGCTAGGTAGCTTGGCCAAAACTTATCCAGCACCTGACTTTTGTAAGCACCTCACTTGGATAGAATGTATTTCTTCCCTTAGTTTAGCTTAATCATTTGTTGTTGTCGTTGCTAATGTTAACTGTGTGAGCCATCTGATTATAGCTGATGTTTTGGAGAAGAACTAAGCCCCAAAAATGAGGCTTTGGTTTTCCTCACATGACCTGGTAATTGTTTCCTCACCCACCTGAGAGCAAGTCACTTCCTCTGGGGTAATCTTTCACCTGAGCTTTTTGTTGTTAAATGCTCTTTGATCGGTTTAGCTCATGTTAAATGGTAACCTTTCTACATTTCCCCTAGATATTCCAACAATCACTTTGCTGTCAGTTTTAATAATTCAGCCTAGGTTCTGCATTTTTCAGTAGGTGCAAGTCCTTGAAGTGGTTTAGATGTAGCCAGACTCCTCCTGCTCGCTTCCTCTCCCATTGCGTTGCTCTGTTTGTGGCCTTCCTTAAGATTCTAGAGGAAACAGCAAAGTTTCCAGTCTACTTTTCCTTAGATTTGCTACAGTAGGGTTTGCCATTTAAACTCTGAGTTTACTGAAATTTTGGGTTTTTTTCAAGTCTGCTCTGTTTGATTTTCCTTCATTCTCTTTTGAAGAGTCATTAACTTACCTGATGATGACCACTGTCACCCATAGAGCTTCCCAGATGCCTGTCTGAGTAGGTGTCTTGCTCTTGCTCACTGTCACCAGTTCCTAAGATTGGGATGATTTCATTCAAACTAAAGTACCACGCACTTGATCTTTTCTGTTTGTGGGTTGCTGCTGTGCCTTTGCCTTGACACTTTTTCCTTTGTGCCATTATCCAAATATTTTCGCTAGCTCTGTACCTTATGTTCCTTTTCTCCTACCTGTGCTTCCTGAACAAACTCTGCATTTCCATGAGAATTACCAGTTATGACAATTTATTTCTAATTTTGGTTACGAATATAATGACTTTCACTTCCTCCTCATTCTTATATGAGTGCAGCATCTGAGTACAGTGTCAGGGAAGCTTCTTTCTTATTATTCCTCTGTAATATTCAGTAAAATTGTTCCCCTCCTCCCCCTTAATTTTTTTTTTTCCTTTCCTCATGCTTTTGTGGTTTATCTAAACCCTGTGGTGAGATAAAAATCATCTGAAGATAATTTAATTTACAACTAGAAAAGATATGTAATAGTAACACCAACCAGGTGGGATGTGGCATAGCATGCAACTGGTCCAGTAGACCTGCTTGGTTTTTTTTCTGGGAAATGCCTCACCAGCTTTGAGATGGGTTTGTTACAGCAGCAGAGTGCAAATGGACAAAGCAACCGCCTCTCCGCCTGGTTGCGCGCTCAGAATTTGCTTTGCTTTTCTTACAGCACATAAATGAGCATTAAGGAGAATTAAACTCTTGAGTGTATCGACTTCCAGTAGCTGAGCTCTTACAGTGCATTAAAAAGGTCTCCAAAATCAGTTTTCTGTGGTTTTGCTGCTACCAGGAACTGTGCTTTAACCTTCTCCCCATGGTTTCCCCGCAGCGCATCTCTGCAGCAGGTAGCGCTGAGGGGAGAGGGAGGCTGGACACGCTGCTGCCAGCTTCCCATCAGTTCCGCATGGTGCTGGTGTGAACTGGGGGAGCAGACCTGCTGTTGTGCCGTCAGCGTGAGGAGCACAGCCTTCCCACCCAGCCCCGAGAAAACACCCTGCAAATGGGTGTCTGCGGGGGGAACCCGATCGGCTCTCCCAGGGTGAGCGGGCATAGCCCGCTGGCTTCAACGCAGTTGGTTTATTTAAGGCTGTGGTATGATGTTCCTCATCCCCATCTGACAGGGGGGGAGCGTGATGTTCCTGATCCCCGTCTGACGGGGGGGGGAGCGTGATGTTCCTGATCCCAGTCTGACAGGGGAAGAGCATGCTGTTCTTGATCCCATCTGACAGGGGGAGAACATGACGTTCCTGCTCCCCATCTGACAGGGGGAGAGCGTGATGTTCCTGATCCCCATCTGACAGGAGAACAACATGATGTTCCTGTTCCACATCTGACAGGGGAAGAGTGTGATGTTCCCGATCCACACCTGACATGGGAAGACAAGCTGTATGAATGTTGTGGTTAATTTAATTTATTTCTCACACACACCAGGCAAAAAGAAAGAAGAGAAGAAACCACCGGGATGGCCTTTCACTATTTAAACATATTTTATTTAAACATAAACAAAGCTGAGGTTTATTTAAACATACACATGTATTTACTGTTTAAATATTTGTTTAATCACACAAAACTACTGTTGATAAGCAAACAGTGAGACAGGGCTACAAAATACCAAGGCCAACTTGAAATAACAGTCATTTTGTTAAAAGAGGACCGCGATTTGCAGGTCACTTCCACTGTGCGTTGCGGCCGAGGATGTTGACACGTTCCGTGTCCTGCCGCCACGGCGCCGGGTGGCTTCTGACGGGCTGCGAGGGGTTCTCTCCCCTCCGCCACCCCGAACCTCAGCGCCGCCTTCGCGCCTCGGCGCCCAACCCGCCCCTCGGGCCCTCAGGCCTAACTGGGGGCAGCTGGCACACCCGGTCCCTCCGGGCCACCGGCCCGATCCCAGCGGAGCAGCCGCGGGGGCTGTACCCGGCCCGTCGGCGCGCTGGCCGAGGAGGGCGCGGCCGCAGCTGTGCAAAGGCGGCGGGTGAGCGACAGGACCGCGCCCCGCCCGCCCTGGCTGCCGGCGCTGTGTCAGCCGTGTCAGCGCAGGGAGGGGAGGGAGCGGTGCGCGCGCGCGCGCGCGCCCCCGCCCGCTCCGCCATCCACGATCCGCCCGCCCAGCCCGCTCGCTCGCTCGCTCGCCGCCGGAATGTGGACGGCGCCGGCCCGGCCCTGAGGCGGCTGCGCGGGCCCGCCTGAGCCTTTCTCGCCCGGCCTTCCCCTTGAGAGCCGGTGACGGAGGACGAGCTGGAGGCGGCGGCGGCGGCAAGCAGAGCGGGGCAGGACGGCTTGGCTGCTAACCGGTGAGAGAGGAGCGGGGCGGGGGGGGGGGGGACGGACAGGACGCTTCCTCGGGCCTCTGGCGCTGGAGTGAGTGAGGACGGCTCGTGAGGGGCGGAGGAGGGGAGCGTCGCTCAGCCCGCCGAGGAACCGGCGCGGGGGGGGGGGAAGGAAAGCGCCGGCCCGCCCCTCCCGCCCCGTGTCACGGGGTGACAGTGCCCGCTGACCTGAGGTCGCTTCCTCCTTCGGCGGGCCCCGCTGGAGCGCCCCGGCCCCGGCCCCGCTCCCGCTCCCGGCGGCGGGGGAAGGAGGCGGCAGGAGGTGCGTGGCTGTTCGGGGGATGGTGCCGCTTCGTCGTGTTTTCGGCCGCTTCTGCTGGCCCCTGTGCGCTGGGGTGATGCCGGGTCGGGGGGAGCGGAGCTGAACTGGGAGGTGTGAAAAATAAAGTTGTTTTGGTGGTGAGGGAAGGGAGAGGGCTGTGCGAGGGATCCTCTCCTTTCCTCCTCCTCCGTAGGAAAAGCGAAGTCACTTCGCAAGAGCCAAAACTAGCGAAGCACTATCCTATACCTGTGTTGTCTGCATGGCTGAGACTCAGCTACTAGTAATCCACGTTGTTGGTTTGGGGTGTTTTTCTGTGTGTGAGCTGCTTGTTGTCTTTGTTTCTTTTCTTTCTTTCTTTTTTTTTTTCTTTTTTTTTTTTAAGCCTGCTTCCACTGTTAGACCCTCTGTAACTGTGATCCGGTACCAGAATCCTTATCTTTAGATAGAACCCTTCAAAAGCTGCTGAAACCCTCTGAAGCGGGTCTGGCACTCGGCGTGCAGTGGACCTGGCCCTTTTGGAAGCCCGTGAAATGCGGCGTGTACTTTGCTCTTGTCCCCCTTGCAAACCCGCGTTGTTGAGACTGCTAAGGTTTGGGTGTTGTCAACACATCGTAACTTCCCACGTTTCGTAGGAGTCGTAGCGGTCGCTCTTTTAGTGTAAGAGAGGAAAATAAAGGGATTTAAACTATCGGCTCTCCTTCAAACCCGGGGCAAATCCAGCAGCCAGTAGGAAATACATTGCTGAGGTAAGCCTTGCTTTTTGTTTTCACTGTCGAGCTGTAGTCTCGCAACCGCGTCGGTAACTTTTCTGATAAAACTTTGGAGGAGGGCAGCTGTTCTTCCTGACTCCGAGGAGAGATCTCGACGATATCGCAGGCAACGTTTTCCTTATCCCTTTAAATTCAGGGAAAGTACCCTGGCTTTATTTGACCAAGTCTCTGTGATGCGCAGACCGAAACCCTGAGTGCTTGTGAGACCGACTTATGCTTCGGATCTGTTGGAAGATTCACTGGGCATGTAAGAATAGTCCTTCAAGGTATGCCTGTGTAGGCATACACAGTAGGTTGTGCGTGTCCCGGGTGGGTTGTGCGTGTCCCGGGTGGGTTGTGCGTGTCCCGGGTGGGTTGTGCGTGTCCCGGGGGGGTTGTGCGTGTCCCGGGTGGGTTGTGCGTGTCCCGGGTGGGTTGTGCGTGTCCCGGGTGGGTTGTGTGTCGGATTGTAGCCAGTAGTGTTTATGTGGATTATATGGTATTAATGATACTAGTTAAGAGGTTAGTTTGCAGTTTAAATGTGTTACATGCATAAGTATAGTTACATGCAGTAAACAAAGTGGCTCTAGTGCTCTAAGAGCTGAAGCTAAATCGGGGCGTTATCGGAAGTACTCTGCATTGCTGTCTTTGAGATGGTTACAGTGAGATGGATGGCTGGGTTTAAAAATAGCATTTGGGCCTTGACAAAGTGATTCACGAATTAAAAACGGGTAACGTTAGTAGGGGATTGCAAAAAGGTCCAGGGCATGATGTGGCTTTCCGTGGAAACCAAGTTCCTGGTGTGTACTCCCTGGCACTTGAAGGCAGCCTGAGTTGTGGCTGCTCCTTCTCTTATGTCATCAATGGGACTTCCACAGCCAGGAAGTGAGTTAGGAGAACTAATCTGGTCCCCAAATAGTACTTTTTTTTGTTTTGTTTGGGTTTTTTTCTACTTCCCTGAGTTAATTTTTGGTTAGAACAACTTCCTGGTCATGTAGTTGTGTCAATCCAGACGAGGAAGAAGTGTTTTGGTAGAGGTGAGGGCATAACTGCAGTCTCGATAGGGTCACGTACGTTGTGGTGGGCGATGCGCGATCTGGGCCATGGTTTCATGGTCAGTGAGTTGCAGTAAGGCACTACTGCCTTCTTAGGTTACAAGAAGCTACCCTGTGGTTTTGATTGGCTTATGCCACTTGTGATGAAGGTAGCAAGTGGTAGTAAGGGCTCTTTCTCTGTCAGTACTTACATTGCTTAGGAAGCCATGGTGGCATTTGTCTTTTTTATTTACTTTCTGCCGCCTTAAACAAGCTCCAGCTTTCTCAGAGCTGTGTCCCCCTCTCCAGTTTTCTTCCATGTGTCCGCAGAAGTAGCTGTGATTTTTCTCCTGCTCTTTCCTCTGAATACCCTTTCTTCTGGCTAACCTTTTTGTGGATTCATCAGCTGGAAGGAACAATCTGAGCGCTGTTAGATGAGGGCTTCTGTAAATTTATTCAGCCTTAATTTAAAAATGATCAATTGTGTGTTGTTATTGTCTCTGCTATAATTGGAAGGCTATTTCAAACTTGATCGATCTTAGTAATTACACACCTTCTGATTTCCAGTGTAGGTTCATTTGTCATTGGCTTACACCCATTCAATGTACTCGGTGGACTGATGTGTTACATTGACAGCTTTGGCCTTGGTGTGAAAAGCAGCAGCGCTCGGAAACAAATGGATGCAGAAACACGTCGAAGGGCAAGGCTGATGGTTTCTTTTCTCTTCGGAGCAGTAGCTGTACTCAGCTTTCCTGGAACAGCTCTCGCTTCGCCCCGCGAGCTCTCATCTCGACCTTTGAAGTGGGTATGAAAATGTGCATTTTGGGTATTGACCTCGAGCTTCACGGAGATGGCCTTTTAATGGGCGCTGAGAAGCGGTCGAGTACGTTTTCCTAAGATGTGTATTTCGAAGCTCGTAGTCTTGGCAGTTTGTTTGGGCCTTGCTCTCACTCTGTGTTCTCCTGGTAGAGCTATTAAGGGAGCCAGTAACGTAGCCTGGGTTGCTGAAGGGCTTCTTTCTTTGATAGACTCCTGGTTCATCAGCAAAGCCTGACATGTTTGAAGAGAGTTTGAAATTGATTTCACCTTTTTCTGTATTCTTAACTTTAAAAAGAACTAAAACCCAAATATAAATGATTAGAAAATAACTCCATGGGTTTTAAAGTGTTTACTTAATTTTGATAGCAGAAATGTTCCGAGAGGGGACTCTCTGAAACTGAAAGAAAACCTGATTTGGTGTCTATGTATGTGTGACTGTAAACAGTCCATAAATGAATAAATGGGCTTCCAAAACCTGCTAGGTTAAATAGATTGCTCTGAAAGATGAGTAAGGCCCTTGTGGAAAATTCTACTATATTGGTTCTTTGGTGATATGTTTGTTGTTTTTTTTTTTTCTTTGTAAAGAATAGCAGGGACAAGGGTCTTTCTAATGCTCTTAAGTGAACAGAGGGAAAACTAAGAGTTTTTGCCATAAAGTGAGGTGGGTCACAGCCCTCTCCTTTTCTACTCTTGTCATCTCTTGTGGGGTGTGTGTGTGTGAAAAATACAAATCAGGATATCAAAGAAAGTGTGGGCTTGGGTTTTTTTAGTTCAGATAACCTTAAGAGTACAAAATTGTTCTGGTGTTGACAACTCCTGTTCCCTGGTGATGGGGGTACAAAGGGAAGAAGTTCCAAGGGCAGGTAGATGAGAGGTGTGTGTGGTTTTGAGTACCACATTGGATGCATGCTTACTACATGTACAGGAGAAGTGACATTTTTAAATTTCTAAACAGAAGTAATAAACTTGGTGCAAAAATGGCTGAATGAAGTTTGTGTAATAGAATCATAGGCAGATGAAATAACACATTCAAGAAATAGAATAATTTAGATTGGAAGAGGCTTCTGGAGGTCGTCTAATCCAGCTGTCTGCTTAAATTAAAGCAAGAGCACTTCAGATAAGGTTGTTCCAGCCCTCAACACCTTTCTGAGCGCCCTGTTTCCACATTATTCTATCACGGATACAGGACGTTGCACCTGCCTTGGAACTTGATGAGATTCCTGCCAGTACATTTCTCCAGCCCGTCCAGGTCCCTCTGAGTAGGAGCCCTGCCCTCCAGAGCACTGACCGCTTTGCCCAATTGGATGTCACTGGCAGACTTGCTGAGGATACACACCCAGTTCCACCATCCGTGTTGAAGACATCTGATGGTGCTGGTTTCAGTTGGTATACCTGAGGGATGCGGCTGTAACTAGTTGTTACCAAACTCAGTACCATTGATTGGTGTTCCTTCAGCCCAGGGGTCCAGTTAACTTTCCAAACACCTTATTGCTGCTCGCTAACCCAGTACCTTTCTCACCAGTTTGGCTGTAAGCTCTCCCCTTACTGTGGGAGACTTGTTAATGGCCTTCTATACTCAGTGCCCTTCCATGAGCTGCTAAGCCAGTCATCTCCTTGCAGTAAGCTGTTGTGTTCAGCAGGCATCATTTTCCCTTGGTAAATCTATGCTAGCTGTTCCAAATCGCCCTCTTATCCCCCTTTGGCATAGGGATGGCTTCCAGGAGGATGTGCTTTTTAATCCTCCCGTGGTCTCATCTGTAGTGACCTGGATCCTCCTCCTTTCCCTTCTGGAAGCTGGGTGTGATGTTTGCTTCTTTTTCCAGTCAGAAGGAGCCTCCCCCAGTCTCGTGGCCTTTCAAGAAGCGGTCGAGTGTGGTGTCTCTCAGTGACAATGGCCAGCTCCCTCAGAACCTGCAGATGCATCCCCTCTGGTCCCATGGACCTGTGTGTTTCCACTTTCCTCAAGTGCTTCCAAACTCCATCATCCTCTTTTGGAGGCAGTTGGTTACTCCAGCAGACTCTGTTATTAGGCTCAGTGTTCTGGGAGGCTTGAGGGCAGACTTCACTAGTGCAAACTAGTTTCATGTCCTTTGTTACCAGGTCCCCTGTCCTGCTGAGGAGAGAAGTGCTTACTCGGTAGTCTCCCTTCTGCTGCTGGAGTCCATCCATCATCCATGCTGATACTGGATGTCCAGCTGACATCCTTGTCAGTTTTAGCTCCAGCTGGATGTTGGTTTTTCCTCATGCCATCCTTGCACACACAGGCTGTGTCTCTTTGTTTGTCTTGGGCAGCCTCTCCCAGCTGCCATGTTCTGTGTGCTTCTGAAATGGAGACCAGAACTGGTTCATTTGACACCTTTCTGGGGTAAATGAAAGCATAACACTTAAAAAGGAAATTTTCTAAAGTCTTGGTTGCTAAATGATTCTGACCTCGATGTGAAATGTTTGAATGAAAGCTGTTGGTTCCTCTTAAGCAAGTGGTGTTGTTAAGCTCCTGTGATAAGGGAGTAAGTCCTGTCTGAAATGTGGAGTGCAGCTTGTCCTGTGGAGTACAGGGAGACCAAACAATGAGAAGAATGAGCCACAGCTTCTTCCCCCCTGCCCCTTCCCATAACTGAAACATTTAACTCCAGGTAGAAAATTACAGCTTCAGTGTAAGCCCTTCTATTTTATTTTCTCATTGTAGATGAAAAGCTGCTCTTGATATGTAGTAGCAAATACTTAATGCAGTCTGTACGTAAGTGCTCTCAGTTGGAATTAATTTTATGTTTTTCTGCCGATGCATAAATCCATTTTAGAAATCATGAGAATAAAACACAGTTTTGGAAATTGAACCATGGGGTCATTTACTTAACACATTCCATTGACCCTTCAGTTCTTATGTTTTGAGTTTTGTGTTTCTCAGTTATTCAAGAAAGATAAGGGAGGGAATTGTTGAGTTACAGTCTGTGCAAATAGTTGTAAGCAAAGTTCTTCATTTGTTTAAACCCTCCACATGTGCGTGATACTGCCTGTAGTTTCTGAACTGGTGTAAGTGGTGTGAGCTGTGCTGATGTACTTTTGTTGACTTAGCAGTACCAAGATTACAGGCTCAGGTATGCCAGGTACTGCTCTAGCTTTTCTTTCCCGATAGGTGTTTGGTATCCATTTGGACTAGAAATATGGTTTTTTATCATGGTTGGGAGTTCCAAGTTGATTTCTAATATAGTAGAAAGGTATTTGAGTCGAGTTCCATTTCTGTGTAAAAGAACACTCCTAACTACAGCAGTTGATGGTAGACAGTCTGCACATTTGCCTTTCAAATGGGAGCTTTCATTTGGCATTAGGCTGTGGCAAACTCTGAAACAGTGAAACTCATTGCTAATGATGGTGGACAACTCCTTGGCTTAATTGCTCAAATTCTTACTATCTCCCATACGATTTCTAAATAAGAAAAAAAAAAAGGGTCAAAGGGCAGAAAAAAGAAAGATGTTTTGAAGAACCAGGGAATAGTCAGAACAAGATTTCAGGCAGTGGATCTTGATGGCCGTTTTCTAAGTGGCCAAGTATGATTTCCGTGGTACTCTTGGGTGTGTGAGTCAAGTAACTTGCTTGGTATCAGGATACAAGTGAGGAATGAAATGGCCATGAATGTAAGTGCAGCAAAGTCCTTTCTTGGTACTTGGTATAAAACTCGGGGAGTAATCCTTTTAATGTAACAAATGACTTGTGAGTAACGTAAAATTCATGACCCATCTCTGGTCTTTCCTTGCAGACAAATAAATACAGTTGTCAGAATGTCTCTTACATTATATATTTATATTTTACATTACACATATAACTTTATTCTTTCATCGTCAAAACTTCTCTATGGCAAGTTTTGGGTTACAAGATGTGATGGTCAGTTGCTTAGTGGTTATGAGGAGAGTTGCTTAGTGGTTATGGAATAGTTGGGGAGTTACACTTGTCAGTGATAAATGATTCTTCACTCTATACTTCCAGGGTGCTGAGCTAAGTTAAGTGGCTGTACTTCCAATTCAAGTGTAGCTGACTGTTCTGATTAGGTCATGGCTGTTGTATACACCTTAAGGCACACCACCAGATTTTTTTGGGGTAGGAAGCATATTGCAGATGCTCATCTGTTGTAGTTGGCCATGCATTTGATAGACTAACCTTATTATTCCCACTGGAAAGGAAAAGAGTGAGAGTTAAGGCTTAGTCCGAGAATCTTATTCTAAGAGTGACTTTAGTGTGAACTAGTTGTTTAGTTAATTTTGATAATCTTTACCACTAGTTAGGGAGAAGTAATTACAATGCAATACGCTGCTTTGATACAGTGGTATAATAGTAGCATGTCTCTAGCTAATTTGTTAATGTTTTGATTATAAATTCTATTACAATACACACTTTCTGATATTCCTCCAGTGGAAAACAGTAGAAACAAATTCAATTTAGATATTTGAACTTGATTACTGCACTTTACAGAGGTCTAGAGTCTTGTTACCTGCTATTTCAGCCTCATAAGATGGTTGTAATTTGTGCTTCTGCTGTGTATGCAAACTGTGACTGTCTTTTTTCAGAAATGAGACAAAATGATTCTGTTGAGATCCACAGATTTGTTCCAGTACACACACTTGCATATCGTGTACACATTGTATATCCTTATTGTACAGTTACAATGAGAAAAAATGTATGTTAATTCATTTTTTTTCTCTTTGTTCTCTAACTCTCTATTCCCCTTTCTGAATTTTGACTTCAGGTGAAAGCTCTGCTGTGCCTCGTCTGTTCTCAGGCCTTTAAAGGCCAATCAGTGTGAAAATAAAATGCAAATAACCTAATGCCTTGTGTATATATTTAGATACAAGATCCAGATTTTTAATTTGGAAGTAGTCGGAGAAATTCGGTGACTGCTAAACTTTTAAAATAAGATTGTAAAAATAATTTGGAGCTTTTTTTTTTCCCTTTGTACTTAAGGTTTTTTCCCTTTATTAAGAGTTTGAATGCTGCAAAGTAACACATTTTTTTCATAGGAGCTGTTGTTTGTTGTTGTTCAGATGTTACTGAGAAACAAATACTAGATTATATGGCTTAGACTGACTCATCTGAAATGCATGTGTCAGAAAAAGGCATTTTATTTTTCTTTTTCCATTCTGTGAACCTTTTGTTTTATTTTGTTCCACTGCTGTATACTTTCGTTCTTTCCTGGTATTTTGAAGAGGACACTTAGAAGTAACTTATTGGTGGCAGTGTTAGATAAGCAATAGCTGTCCCCAGCCCTAGCTGCTGGGGTTTGTCTGTGTTCTGGGCCTTATTTTGCTGACAGAGGTGCTTGTGTAGTCAAGTGTTGCACCGGGTGAGGAAATGCCCTAATCCTTTCTTTCTCTGGGGTTAGTTGTCAGTCACTTAAGCTGTCCAGTCTCTCTCTGTTTGACTGCCCTGATACTTGTGCAACCTTAGCAGACAAGGTAGGGAGAATTGCAACTCTTTCAGGTAGTTCTTCATGTCCTGCCTCCAAGATAGTACTGAAATACCTGTAGCTTTTCAGTATCAACATTTTCAGCTTGAATTGAAGTGGTTTTGAGCACCGGAGTGCAAAACAGCACTAGAGTTGGAAAAGGAACCTTTTGTGTGTGCCTGCAGCTCATCTGGGCATAGAACTTGAATTGAAACTCTGATCAGGTGGTGCAGAGATGGTGCATAGAACACTAGCCCTTAGTACTTTCTGCTCAGGCAGAGGGAGTTTCTGTTTGCTTGTAGATGTACACTTCATAAAAAGGCACTTTTATTCCTATTATACTTGATCCTAATTGTTAATAATTAGCGTTGACAGTATAAACTTTAAAGAAATTGGGCCCTTCTAGCTTGAATTCTTCTTGGAGAGAACTGCTCAACGATTTAGAGGAAACAGGAGTGAGGTATGAAAGTGACTGTGGGCACAGGAGAGAAGGCAGTAACTCACTTTTACATCGTTGTGAATGTTAATTGTTACTATTTATTGCTACAGGAATGTATACAAACTGTGAGGGGAGAGGGGAAACTTGATCAAAATGTCCAAGAAAATGCTTTGTCAAGCCCCAAAGAGTAACGTGAAGTTTGAAGTTCCCCATTGTTGCTGTGAATCCTAATTTGCCTTTGACACTTATAGCTTCCCTTTTCTGATTCTTTTTTCTTTCATCATATTGAGACATCAGAAAGTGAGACTGGCTGTATAAAGAGGTCAGACTGCAGTGTAGTTTAGTATCTAGCTTTTGATAGTAGTTAGAGAACTCAAGGGGTATAACAACACCAATACAAGCGATCCTTGTTTGAGCAGATCCTCCCAGCTTCTCTCCCTGGCCGCTGTGATGATGCTTTTTGTTCTTTCTGGTTGGAAGTGAACTCCAGGAGTCTTACTGGGGAGTCTGGAAATCCATTCTGGGGTTGTTTGGGGTAGTCCACCTTTGTTAGCTGTCATCTCTCAACTGTGGGTTTGTCGTTTTGGTAACTTGCACTGTGTTTTAAGGACTTGCTAATTGAACCCTCTCCCTTAATGGCAACCAAGGCCATAGGCTGAAAATACTGCTGTGGAAAAGGGTGTGCTTATATCCTGACTTAGCAGAACATGACCTTTCATACTTCTTCACACATCTGCGAATTTTATGTCTTAGATTAGTTGTCTGTAACTTCCTCCTTTTGTTTCTGGAAGTAAAAATGTCTTGTGCAGTGTTTAGCATGTAAATATTGAGAATAAATTCCCTTGCTGTGTTTAACGACAACCGGGTATCAATTGTGTTGAAACCAGCAAGTCCACCATGCTTCTGTCTTTCAACTTGGAAAGAGACTGGGATTTCAAAAAACCCCAGCTCACAACAATTGCAGATACAGCTTTTTGGCTTCTCAAGATTTCTCGTTTTATGCAAGCAGGGGAATTTATCAAAGTAGAAATACGATGTACCGCTTACAATTCAAGCTCCTCTGGGTAGCCTGCCTCAACAGACAGGCACTGTGTGTGTTCATCGTTGTTGGGTATTGTTAGACAAGGTGATTGCATCAAGAAAATTTAATGAGAGTTTTGTTGCTGCTTTTTGCAGGATTCTTGCAGTCACACTTGGTGATGATATGAGCAACTGTGTTGTATTGTTTTAAACACCTTTTCCTTAGCAGGAGCTTATTCTGTGATTGGATTAGCCTGAGGCTTGCATCAAAAACAATCAATGAGAGTCATTCAATCTAATAAATGAGGTGGATAAGAGCTAGATAATGGTGATCTGGTCAAGAGGCTAAGTTTATTATATATGTAATAAAAAAAAGTAAAATAAATCGAGCTGTCTGTCTTTGATCTTAGTGATAGTTTCTCCAGGAGAAGGATCTAAAAAGTCTTTTTGTGGTTATGTTTTGAACTTAGAATTTATTAATTAAAGGAATTTGATTACTGGAAAAAAGCTGCAAAAACAACCCAAAAACTTTGCTTTGGCAGCCCCTGATTAGTTTATCTATTGAAGAACTTTCTTTCTTCTAATCCCTGCTTAAAGGTGGCTTTCTGTGAGTCTTCTCTACAATACCTTGCGATATACTTGTTGACCATTTCAAGGAATTGTAAAAACAAGAATGTAAAATAATGATCAAAAGATCTACCCATCTTTTGATTACTGATTCTTCGGGTTTTTTTGTTAATTCGGGTTTTTTTTCCTTAATCCTTTGGGAGGAAAAATACAAATTCTGATCTGGGATGAAAAGACAACAAAACGTGTGAAGAATGTACTGGGCAAATAGAACTCAGGGTGCTGCTGGAACCGCTAAACTCCATCATGCATAGGGCTGAGAGAGGCAGTGGTTACAAAGAGGGTCATTTGATGTGGCTTTTGTCATGTATGCCTTTTTATAGATCTCAGTTTCAAACTTTCAAGAGATTTCACTTGGTTAATCGTGGTCTTTGAAATGACTGTGATTTCTCTCTCCATCTTTTCATATTATATCTAAGTATTTAATTTTTCAAGTGACAATTTCAGATCTTAGCTTGGATCCTAAAGGGTTTTAAGCGTATAACATATGTGTAAGTATTTATTTTTAATAAGAAGCTTGGTTTTGTTTCATACTACACAGAATTACTGAGGCTGGAAAAGACCTCTGAGATCATCAAGTCTAGCTTATATATATATAGTCCTTTCCTATACTCTAAGGGAAACTTTTTTCTTCCCTATGAAGTCTTGGGTGCACTGTTGAAACTGTACAGTGTTGATACAAGAGCAGTAGAAGGCTAGATGGCTGTCAAATCAAAACTCATAGTCTTTGTCATCTTGGAAAAATTTGTAACTACATAATATATTAAAAAAACCCCCTCGTCTGATGTGGTTACTCATTTAAAAGTCATGATTGCTTTTGACAGCTGCTAGAATGAAAGACTTAAGATGGAGAAAAATATCGAAAGAAAATGAGATGAGAAGAAAGCTCAGAATGCTGTCTGGTCCGTCCCCCAGTGCAGTGCTGGACTGACTCCAGTTCAACAGTTCTTGAGAAGGATTATGAGAAATAGCAATCTCCTTGGCCGTGGTTGGTGGTGTAAAGACAGCTCCTGTTCTTTGGTAAGAACAAACCGTGGTGATTTCGAGTTCAATCTGCAAAACGCGGTATTCCCACATCGCATCTTGCAAATCTCAGGGTAACAATTGCCTTAATTTCTAATTTTGGCACGAGGATTTTACTAACTCTGAAGGTAGCTGGTGCCAGGCAGTGACTCAATGTTTCTTGTATGTTTTCCTGATGAAGTGACCCTGTATAAGGCACTTGGTTGGCAGTGGGGATTGGTACCGCGGTGTATCCTACTGCGGGTCCGTATGCTCGTCTTTGCTTTGCAGCATGAAATTCCTACTGGAAATAATAGTCCCTGGAGAAAATAACCAATGGAAATAGTCAAGGTAGTTAACGGAGAGAGGTTGTTTCCTTGGCTAAATTATACCAGCGCTGTTGGTTTTACTATGAAGGAATAAACCATGAAATAATCTCTCTGAAACAATTTTTGTCCTGAGCTATTTCTCTCTTCTGGAAGGTAGGTGGGTAGGTGTGTTCTGGAGCGAGTGGCCGTGCAGTTCAGCAGATCAGCTGGTGCTCACCTTCAGCATCATGTAGCTGAAAATAGGAAACCCAAGTCTGTCAAACTCTAGCTGTGAAAAATGGGACACTCTTTGTCGCTACTTAGATTTTTAACTTTGGGGAAGATAATTACTGGCTCAAGAAGATGCAGTATTAGTGTTTAGCTGGTGACTGGGAACTGGTGTGAAGGTGAACTAGAATCGCTTTATTTGCATTGTTTGCTTGAGGCACAGTGAGCTACTGCATTTCAGCTAGTTTGGAATTCTGCTTGGCTACCAAGTAAACCTGTTTGCCAAAGCGACTTAGAAGTGTGATTTTAACTTTTTTTTTTTCTTTTTTTTAAATAAGATACACATAAAGACCGATACCATCTCTACAGTAGCAAAAGTCTTATGTACATTTATTTCTAAGTTGTACTTCTAGGAAGGGGATAAGAAAGAGAAAGCTTTTTTTTCTCTTTCGATTGACAGAAAATAAAATCTATTTCCTTAACTTGATTAAAGACTGATCTGATATGTTAGCATTGATTATACTACCAGCTTTTCTACTGTGAACAGCAGAAATCAGTGTCAGCAAGAAGCGTGTAATCTGTTCTTCAGATGATGTCTCTCATGTCACTTAGGCCTGAATAATTAAGTAATTATTAAAAAGAATACCCCCAACCTTATTTTTAACTCTCTTTTGTCTGGGGTGTAGCTTGTCCTCCATGACTCGTATGTGTTCAAACTGCACAAATAAAATAAAATGAAAGAAAAAAAAAAAGCAGAGGAAGTACCCGACTTGATGAGAGGCTAGCTTTGTAGATAGCAGCTTAACTGGTAATTACTTCACTTATCCGGGCTGATATTTGTTCTTGATGCTTCTTCCAGCCAAGATGTAAATTCTAGGGGTTCCGATCAGTGGGTTTGTTTTGTTTTTAAATCTGCTTCTCAGCTTCCTTCGTGCCTGTGACTCGCAGTGATTGATGATCTCTGCTGAAGAGGAGAGATGCTGTTCCTCTCCTCGGCTGGACCTGTCAGCCGCGTCCTTGCCTTCGTCCTGCTCCAGTTAAGTACCAGCCCCGTGCCTCCCCTTCCTCTCGAAGGGCTCTTCACCCTGATGATCTTAAAGTTAAGATAAATAAACCCAGTATTTTTTTCCCTGAGCGACTCCAAGCTCTGAATCTTTGCAATGTTTAAGTGGTTCGGTGGCTTGTGCGTAATCCAGAGAGTGAAGCGGAGGAAGAAAGTTCCTCTCCTTCGTAATAAATGTCTCAGTGATCACAACGTGACCTGTTTAGGAAGTGCTGCTTTGAATCAAGAAGGTGTGGATGCAGTATGTTTTCCAAGGTGTGGATGCAGTATGTTTTCCAAGGTGTGGATGCAGTCTGTTTTCCAAGGAGAGCACTCATTTTCTGGTTTATGTAGTTCCCTTTTGATTCCGTTTCCCTTAAATTGTTATTCCTTTGCTGTAAGACTGGCTTGTTAAAACAGCCTGCAAACCCTCCGTATCTAGGCACCCCGTACAACAATTCCAAACAGTTGGCTCTCCATGAACAGACTAATTATTGGCTGTTGAGGGTTGCTTTCACAGAGGAGACAGTGTTGCCAAAATAAGCGGTGTGGTTACTTTCTAGTTGTGGGTTTGGTTTTTGGTGTGGGGGTTTTTTAATGGTGTTGGGGCTTTGTTTGTTTGTTTTGTTCTATTTGGTTTTTTCCTTTGGAAAGACTTCTGTTCTGAACACTGATTTCCTGACAATTAGAAGAATATACATACATGTATTTTAAAATCCAGCAATCCAGCAGTCATCTCTCTGCATTAGGCTGATTTTAATCTTGAGAAACCCTATCAGTAAGCCAAATAAATGCATGTTTGTTTGTTTATTTTTCCTGTGTGTCCTTTACATAGTCTTTCACTGCCAGAGATAAGACGCTGGCAAACAATTTGTGGGTAATAAGCCAGTAGTTAGTATGAGCATGAAGATTTATCTGCTTATACAAAGGTTGCACAAAAGAAGTTGAGATTAAGGATAAAATTACAGTGCTGTTGTTGTCAGTGAGGTTTATTATTTTATGACATGTAATATTTTCTTCTGCATATGTGTCTACTCGGACAATAGAGAAAAGGGTTTGGTAAGATGAGTAGCTGTACTGCTTCAACATGCAAGATAATAAAGAGTTTTAGAAGATTGTTTAGTCTTTCAGTGGGGAAAAAAAAACCCAGAAAAGGGAAAGCTTTGTGTATTCGAAGCCCTTGTAAGCTTTCTGGGGAAGGTATGCCTCATTAATGCTAGCAAGTGCTTAGGGCTGAGGACTCTGTATGCCTCATTAAAGTCAGCAAGCTCATGGGGTGAGAGCTATGGCAACGCGTAGTTTTGGCATGTTCCTTAAAAGTAAGATGCTGTGGTGGAGACGCACAGTTCTGTGGGGGTTTGTGTGTGTATTGCTGCCAGTGTCTGTCCAGTTCCCAGTTCCAGTGGCGGGTTAGAATGAACCACATCACTTCAGCAACGGAGAAATCCAGTCACATACCATCTGTGATTTCAAGTTCAGTCAGGTTAATGCGCTTTTTGCTGTCATGCTCTGTATTGTGGAGCTAAAAAAGGGGAGTAAATGGGGCTTTTCAGTTTACATTTGTACTTCAGACATCTGTTAGCGGAAGATAAATCTCTGCATAGTGTCCCAGAGATCCTTTTGAGGAGCATTAGTTCTGAAAACATCTAGAACTTATTTACTAATGTCTTATTTGTGGGTTGAGATCAGCAGGCAAACTATATGGCTTTGAAAGCATGTCTTTAATGCAGGGCTCAATATTGTTTGGTAAAAGAACGTATGAATTAGCCTGCTTTTGATTGCCCAGTTTCAAGAAGACAAGAAATTGCCTTTTAAAACATGTTTCCTGTTAGGGAAGGAAGGAATTAGGAATGTTTCTGTCCTCTGTCCCTTACTGTGATTCAGTGCTGAACCCACCTGGCTCTTCCAGCATTGCTGATGTTCTGCTTCTCTTGCTCCTCAGCCACTTTGGCCACTTTTTAAAGGGAGCCACAGTGAACCTAGGATGCCTTGCTGGGATCAAGTGGGGAAGCTGCTAGGTTTGGCTCTCAGAAAGCTCAGTACTTTACAGGTACATGGTAAGTTCTGATCTCTGGCTGCAAAACACCTGTATTCCAAGTACTATGGCTTAGTTAGCTTTTAGCCACGAGTTTGTATAAGCAAAACACTGGGAACTGAACTACAGCAGAGAGATTAAGTGACTTGGCCAAAACTACACAATAAAGCTCACAGAGAAGAACAACAGCTTTTCTTCAGTCAGTTTTTCAGAGCAAGAGACACACCACTCCCTCCACCTCCCTTTTAAAACTATCTGATTAGTTACTTGGTGTCTATAAAATCTAGTACAAAAATCTGTTTCTCAGGAAGCCTTTTCCAAAATTGTTACTTCTAAAACTTTGAATCCTTTACCACAGTAGGCTTTATTTGTCTCAGTCCAGAGAATGTCCTCCTGTATATTACTGGGTTTCTGATTATTTTTTTTTCTAGGTGGTATTACTCATCCAAGTGTAGAGGAAATAATATCTTCTCTATAGGAAAGAGCATGACTGTTCAAGGTAACTTTTTTGTAGCGGTTACTTCCTTGTGGTAGTAGCACATCCTTCCCAGTGCTTCAATCTGCAAAGAGAACTATCACAGCAAAATTTGTTGTCATCTTGCTGAAGGAGCTGTTCAAAGAGCAGTTGTGACCCTTGGCTCTGGTGGTTTGAGGAGCTACTATCTGGTCTGAGGTTGCAGCCCTTGGAGCAGCGTTGGCAGAACAGAAGGTGTATTCACACCTTGGCTACGTTGTTGGTACATTTGGAACCAAACTGCACCAGCAGCTTCAAGTAAGCTGCTGGACATGGTGCCAAAGTAGCTGAGCTGCATTATGTTTGCTGACTTCCTTGTCCCTGACTCTCAGCCCCTCTCTGCTGGTTACTGCCCTCCCAGTAACTTCAAACTGCTAAAGCAAATGCTAAACCTCTTTCATCAGTATTCTGAGACAGCGTTCAGCTCCAGCATTCTCTGCTGCTGCCTTCAGGGAATACACTTAACATGATTGTAGACTGTATAGCTCTCTTTATGTTCGAATGCAATCAAGAATAAATTCTTACCTTCTTAACTTCCACCTTGTCATCAGAAAGGACAATCAAAAAAATGAGATGTATTTATGAATTTAGTAGTAGGGGTCTGCCCTTAGCTTTTGTAAGTGTCTAGCAGGTGACACTGGTATGTGGGGAAAAGGGGGAGTTCAGGTGTCTAGCTCAGTAATTTGAATAGAAAAAGGAGCAAGTCCTCAATAGGACTAAAGCTAAAAAAGAAAGCTGACATAACCATCTGCTTGACTGGAGGTGACTGGAAAGTCCAGCATACATGTGTCTCTCTTCTTATTACTACAGAGGAAAAAACCCACCTTCAGATGTTCTACTCCTTCACCAAATACCCTTAATGCAGAATTCTGTCAGAGATGTTTTTATTGTGTTTTACTACTTTTTTCTCAAAAGTGCTTAGCTGGAGTATTACATCATGCCTTTAATGTCAAAGTAGGAACTTTTCCCTCTAAGCAGCTTACTGCTTAAGAGGGTATAAATTTCAGTAATCTCCATGAGACTCCCTGTTACATTCTTAAACTCTGACATGAACTTTACTCAAGTTGTTTAATTTGAAAGCTGACTTGATCATGATTTTTGTTGCTTAGCTTGTCTCTGGCATCAAAAACTGGCTTTGAGCAAAGACCGATCATAAAATATTGCGTATAAAGCTTTTGCTTCCTAAACAGCATGTGACTAGACTGGGAAATGAGCAGTGTGAAAAGGTATGTGTCTGCACTGGAGCTGCTGGTTTAAGGTGACCCTAAAGACAAGCTTGGAGTACACTCTTCAGAACGTTGAGGGCCTTGCAACTCAAATATAATTGCAAGAATGTGCCTGGTATGCTTTTAAGTATCTGATCTGAATGAGCTGCTCCTTGCAGCCATCTAATGTTTGTAAGAATTTCCTTGTCTTGCAGATTAAAATGCAGGAAGCAGGGATTCTCTTAAGCTGCATTTATTCACAGTGGGCAAGAGCAAATACTTTGTACATCAGCGTGCTTCTCTAGTTGCGTTATCATCGTTTTCTTTGGCATTACAAATGGTTTGTTTTCCCTGGTTTTATTATTAAAATACAGCTACGAAAAACCCCTTCCCCTGGTTCTCAGTGCCTGTGGGTTGCCACAGAAAGAGCAACTGGTGATATGTTCATGTTAGCAGCTTACATTTGTCTTGTGATAATTAACAGAGTAGAACCACCTTGTATTGGAGTTCCTGTGGTGTTCTCCCAGAGGTAAACATAAAAACCAGGTAGACTAAAGCATAAAAAGTGTTGAAAAAGGATGTTTTGTGACCTAATGTTTCTGCCGACGTGCCAGGAGTAGAGGTGAGGCTTCATCTTGGTCATCCTCAGTAAGTTCAGCAATAGTAGGTGTGGGGTGGCAGGGAGACAGGCTTCTGGAAGACCAGGTCCTTGCTCTTCGTGTGATTTGCAGTCATCCTCTGCTGTGTTCTCTGGTGGTGGTGTACCTGCAGAGCTAATGATTACTCAGGGTACGCTGTATTTGGAGAGCATCGTTTTATGTCATTTAATTGCCTTCAAAGAGCTCTATAATAGTGGACCTTCACTTTTATATTGAGGTTTTATTTGGAAATGAGTATTAATTTTGAGCTAGGTTTGCTGTTTATTTTGAGTACTGCAGGAGCCCTTCAGCAGCATTTTACATGGCATTTGTTAAAAAAAAACATGCTTAAAATCTTGTCTGTTCAAACTTTTCCTTCCTTTTGCCAGAAAGGTCCCTAAAGCAAAAACACTTCCAAAAAACCTGAAACAAAACTTCCTCCCAACAGCGAGTCCATTACCTAGGCTTGGGTGGAGCTCTCGTTACATCATCTGTCTGAAAAATATTCATGCCTGTGAGTTCGTGCCTGGTCCGAAGACAGGGAAGACAACAGAGCAGACTGAACTGCTAAGCTGATTTTGTAATCACTCTCTGAAGATTAGAGCTGTTGTTTAGTGTTTTGGGGGCTTGGGATTTTTTGGTTTGTTTGGTTTTGGTTTTTAGTGATGAGAATCTTCTAAGAAGTCAGTTATAACTTGACTTGTTCAGTTATTCTGTGATTTCTACGTGCAGTACCCTCAGTGGGTAGATGGGTTCAACTGTGGCTGGGTTGGGAAGGAGGAGAAGGAAGATGTATTTGTAGGGTTGCATGTTGGCTGTAGTTTCAAAAGGGATACAGAATGTTTTGGTATAGCAAGTAGTCTAGTTTCCACGTTTGGGTTTTCGGTCTGAAGTTGCTGAACTGTCTCTTGTGGCTAGCATCTTAAGTAATGCCTGTCCAGAATGGTGGAGAACATACATATCTTGAAGTGCTGTTTTTGTGGTTCCCTATAGCTAGACCTAAATTTCCCTTCCTTTCTTGATCACTGGGTGTTTTGGAAGTGTAACTGAGAAGCAGGCGTGGTGCTCAGTGATGTGGAGCTGAATCCATCCTTGTTCTCCAGTCCCAGGAGACCTTTGGTTGAGCTGCCCTGCTTGGGGCACTCTCCAGCCTCACTAAGGTGGCAAGAGCAGTTTGTTTCCCCCAGCTCTATGTGACTCTGCCAAACTCTGTGTCTTAAGCACAAGAAATCCCAGCCCTCAGCCAGAGCAGTGTTTTTCAGGAAGCTGACATGAAAACACAGCGTATCTGGAAGTGCAGGCTAGTTACAAAGTCCATCTGAAAACAGATTTTCTCTCTTTTTTTTTTTTTTAACACAGAAAATATAAACACTTAGATGCATTGAAAATATAAAAAATCCTCATGTACAGTGTTCTTCATTCTAGCCCCTTGTTCCCTAAGGAATCAGGGGAGACACTGAGTTAACAGAGGTGATACTGTCTTTATTATTTTCTTGTTTTCCATAATATTTATAGTTTTGTTGGGTTTGGGTTTTTGGGGACTGTGTGTTTGTTGATTTTGTTTGTTCTCCTCTCCCCTTTTTTTTTTCTTCCTTTTCCTTCCTTTTTTTTTTCTTTTTCAAGTGGTGTGGTCAGTTTTAACTCTGGCATGTTGTTTCAGAGGAATTTGCTGAGAAGGATGTGATTGTGGTTTAGTACCACCTCTGACTTTATCCCCTAGAGAAATAATAGGAAACCCAAAATATGTTTTCCTGTGGAGAGCATACACTTTTGAAACACAGGTTGGGGATATATTAGTCTGCAGTTTATCTCTCTTCACACGACCTGTGTGATACTCTGGGTGACAAATGTATCTGTGTGAGGGAGAGCAAAGGGCAGGAGTTATGAAGGTTGAGGGAGCAGACTCTGGAAGATTAAAACCAGGGGAAGTGGAAGCTCTGAGGTGAATTTCCTCATGTGTGATCTATACATGCAGGTAACAGCAGCTGCTGTTAAATCACAGGGGTTTTAAACACACACCTTAAAAATCATGCTTACTATTTAAATAAGATTCTTTATTCCAATTAAATCGGAGTTTGAGGAATATATTATAGCACACTCTATAACTTAAGTTACTGTGGAATAATATAATAAATATTACACCCAATAACATAGTAACAATGTTTATAGCTTCAAAACTGAACTATTAAATTTTTTTTCTTCCTTAGGTTCTGGTGGCAGGAGGAGAACACTGACCTGAGATGGAAGTCAAAACATCATTCAGCAAAGCCAGTAGGATTCCTGAAACTGTATCCACATTAATTAATGAAGACTTTGTCCTGGTCCATCAGCAGTCTGAGGAAACCTCTAGAAAAGATGAAAAACCTCAGCTAAAGGTTTACTATTACTTTATTTTAAACGTGTAGCAAGATATTATTGATCAGAAGATTGCAACTACTTTCCACTGTTTAATTAAATGTACTTGTGGGTGCTTGAGGAGACTCTTAAATAGTAACTTTTGGATTTGCTTATTACCAGTGAAATTAACAGCTCAGATTAAGAAAATCTCTTCAAAAGAGGCAGTTAAGTTTTTCTTTTAATAACTTCTTCAGGGGTCATCTTGATTAGTATTCTGTGGATTTACACCTTAGTGAATGACTGAAGTTATTGTCAAAGAATGAGCTTCAGGTTAAGCCTCAGGAAATATTTTTTTACTTAGGGATCAGAGACTGTGTTGTTATCTGAAAAGCACATAATTATGCTGCACAGGAATAGACCACAGAGGATCTTGGGGTTTAGTTTAGTTTTCCTGCTTATTGCTACTTTAGGCATGACTAAGACCTATTCTGAAAGCTCTGTACCTATAAATAGCAGAATATTTTAGCTTTTGGGTGACAGCTGATTGGTTAATTACAGATTTCCCCACTGGAGTTGCAGTAGCTGATTTACTGGTTTTGGTCTGCTTGGAACAAAAGGAATTTGTTCCCCTTGAAATGTCAAACTAGTACATAGTCTGTCATTGCATAACTATTTTGCAGTACTTTACACCTTGTGATTTCTCTCTGTATTAAACACTAGCTGGTTCTTCAGTAATTGTGTCTGGAAAAAAGCAGGTGAACTGGGGGTAGAATCCATGATGCAACTTTATTATTTGCCATAGTTTTGGGGTTTTTTTGGTCTGAAAAACTAGTACTTGTGAAAAGCTGTATTGTTTTTTTCCTAGGGAACATGTCTTGCCATTTTCTTGGCATAGCCTTAGACTTGCAGCCCTCATATGTGTGGGACAATTGGTGAAACAACTGAAATGAATTGCACGTGACTAAGAAAAGAACATTTTCTTTAAGACTAATCTATAACAAAGTCTGTTGATCTTTGTTCTGAATGGAGGATCTAAACACACAAGCCTGTTATTTGAAGATGTAGTTTTTAGATGGGTGGTTGTTGGATTAGCAATGAGCATGTGTGTGTTATATGTGATGGGGTGGGACGCTGAATTACACTTGATTTAGTTTTGTTGAATCCTAGTGTGTTGTCTTGTTCAGCAGAGTTCCTCGACTTTTGCAATGAGTAAGACTATATGTCCAAAAAATAGTAGTGAAAGTAAAAGTATAACTCCCTTTAAAAAATGTCTTTATCTTCTGCTTTCAGGTTTTTTCAGATGGAGATGATCAGCTGGAAAAGGCAATGGAAGAGATACTGAGGGATTCTGAAAAAGACCAGACCAATTCCACCGCTCTCCGAGAGGAGGATGCAAGCAGCCAGGCAGAAGGAGATGAGCCAGCAGGGCAAACAAATCAGCCATCTTTGCACCTTGTTTTAGATCCTTCTACTACAGGTATTGCTCAAGTGCTTCCCCTCTCAATCATACATGGCAGTTTTTTTCCTTTATGCAGTTTTAAGTTAACCTTAAAATTAATTTCTGGAGCTTCATTCCAAAACTATAGTGGAGAATACCCTGGGGCCTCCTCTCCTTTTCTGATGAGTTGAGGATTATAGACAGGAGTAGATTGTCATCAGATTGAGAACCTGTGCTGCTCTGTTTTGGTCAAAATAATTTTCATTTCGCTTTCAGCCCTAGATGAGTTAGGACTAAGTATCATATAACCTGCTGAATGGACTAGGGTTGAGGTACAGATGCTACTGATGGAGTGTGAGAAGTTTCAGGGCAGTGTTCACTGACAGTACTGCCTGCAAATGAAATATACCCTGAGCAGACTGATAAACTTTTCAGCTCTGGTTCTGTCACCAGCTATCAGTGTAGAGAGCTTTAGATACAATAATTACTAGGATTGATTGTGGTACTTTTCTAGTATTTGGTAAAAAAGGGAGGACTGAAAGCTTTTTATGTAACCTTTATTGCATATATTTTATATCAAGTATATTGTAACTTCTTTAGGAATATAAGGCTGTGGCCATCTCTGTGGGCCTTGAATTAGAATTCTCTTTCCCTCAGTAGTACGCAGAGCAATTCTGTGGCATTGTGTCAGAAAATTCCCTTGGCACCTGTTTGGGAATTTAGGAAAAAAATAAATAAAAAAATCTGTTGTGGTAGAGTATAATAGAAAAATCTGTTCTGATAGAGTACAATAGGCAGTTGAAAGGTAATGGAAACACCTTCCTCTTAATCTCTTAATTACATGTATGATCTTATTTTTAAGAACTTTACCATACTGGCTTCCAGTTTGACATGCTTCAAACAGAACACAGCCTTTCACATAAAGGAACAAAGAAATACTTGTAGATACACAGAGCAGATTGCTTAGGCAAGTTTGGAATGTTGTTCTTTGGAGATGGTAAAACCCATCTGGACCAGGACCCTGAGGATCCTGATCGAGTTTTAAAACTAGCCTTAATCTAACCTAATCTGTCTTGGAGCAGGAGTTAAAGAGAGATGACCTCTAGAGGTCTTTTCCAGCCTGGATTACTCTGATTCCATACTTGATTTTTCTTCCACCTCTCCTCTTATTTCTCAAATGTCAAAATGCCTTAAAAAAACCCACCAGAAAACAGGAGAACTCCCACAAGATCACCCCTGTCCATAGTAGTGTGATAGTGGAAAAAGAAGGCTTTTCTTCTCCTGAGTAGAGGAACATCCATCTACCCTTTTTCTTTTCTCCAGCTCTCTGATGGTTTCATGCAGTTAATACAGTTATCCCAGGAATGTGAGCCACATTGATTAATTCCACAGAAGCTGCAAAGCCATGGGAGAAGAGAATTAGGGGCATCTTTATGCAAAATGATGAGTAGGAATTAGGAGGTATAAGCAAACTAAGGAAAAGAACACCTGAGGAAAGGAGCTTAAGGATAGATTGTGTTCTAGCACTGCTAGCAAGAGTCAAAAGGTAATTTGTCTCTATGCCATACTTGAAAACATACTTTAGAATAGAACAGACTTGATGTCCATATTAAGCTGCCAAATGGGTTTCTTACTGTTGGAGCTGGACCTTTGACTCCCTTGTCCATTCTCAGAAAAAGCTGGAGATTCTGCCATGCAACTCATGGAGAAAACAAAATGTAAAACCAAAAGGCAATGGTTAAAGAAGTGATTTCTTCCTTTTCAGAAATATCTGCACCAAGGCCATCTTCTCCCAGTGAACCCCTGGAGGAGGACAGCGTGTTGTTTAACAAACTGACTTACCTGGGTTTCACAAAGGTGTCTGCCCCTCGAAATGAGCCGGAAGCTCTCCATGCCATGGCAAACCTGAAATCCTCAAGTCAGGCCCCTTTACCTGTAACGCTTTACGTTCCGAACATTCCAGAAGGCTCTGTAAGGTAACATGGAAATGTTTCTTTTGTTAACTTCCACAGACACATAAAAGATGGATTCTGACCTTGTAGCTCGCACAGGGAAGTAGAATTGCTGGATTTGTGCCTGAAGTTCTTGTTGAAGCCAGTTACATTTGAGATATCCCTCTGTAGCACCAAAATGGATGCTCAGATTTAACATACAGCATATAGTTGGTGGTAGCATTTGCTGTGCAGCATTGACCAAAGCATAGCTTTCTACCTGCATTTCTGTTCAAATATGGTCATAGCTGATAAATCATTTTCTCCCAGCCTCCCTAGTCTGTAATCAGCTCCAAGGTAAATCTGTTGAGAGTGGTTGTCCTGCTGGCCTCGGGTTGGGTGAAGAAGGTTCAGGTTTAGACTCCTCCATATATGCTGAGGACTTGAGATGCTAGTCTCTACTTCCAGACATTGCTGTGCTGGAGCCAAGTCTGAAGGATATGGTCAGATTTCCTTCCTTTGCTGTGTTCTGCCTATGTATTGACTATCGTCTTGAGCAGAAAGACAGTGGCACCTTCAAGCATGTGTATTATTTTCTGGCATTTTACTCTTTGAACCCAATTTAAGATTGCGTTTGACGTCACGGCAGCATTTCATCTGAATTAGGACATTGCACTGCATACTTTTACCATGGCAGCTGTCACATAGACAGCAGATGTTAGGTGTGCTGCACCTATTTTCATAGCCATTGTAGCCATTCAGGGAGGTTGTTCTGCAAGTGAGGCTGCAGGTTCCTCTGATCTTTAATTACAGAGGACATGGTTAAGCAAAGGACTGCCTAAGAATCTGCACAGAACTGTAAACGTGAATCTTATCTATGATGCAATGCACTCCATCAAAGTTCAAGTGACACCAGTGTCACTTTTGAGGAGTGTTCCTATTCCTGGTATCTGAAGAGCTGTCACTGGTGGAACGTGTTAACCGGAACCCCCCCTGTTACAGTATGCTGGATCTTCTCTGGGCTGTTACTGCCTTTGGAAGACTAGTCCTTTATTTTTATTGTTACAGACTGGGCATTCTATTCCAGGTAACTGATGCTTATTCACCCTTGATGGGAATATGCATATAGACAAGTAGCAAACAAGACAGAGGAGAACTGTGTAGCTGCAACTATTATTTTATAAAACTCACTCTTTAGGAGACTGTTCTGAGGCCACCACCCTGCTGTCTTTTTTTAAAGTGTCTTTGTGTGCTGAGTTTGAGAGGAATTTAAGGTTCTGAATTTAAGGTTCTGTATGAGCCCTTAGGTCTGTGATTCATATTCATCTGAACGTGGCAGGAAGCATTTGCTGAGCTATATAGTCTTGTAGATTCTGAAAAAAATAAAACTGTTTAAGAAAGCAGTAAGAGGAGATGAAATTATTTTATCATGTATGCAGATCCCATTTTCACAGTTGCTGTGGTTTCTACGTTTCTACTCTGGTGTTTTTCACGAACGATTGCAGAGCTATGGTGGTTGTTGCTTTTGCATGACAGACAAGTACTCTATTTGTCTATATTATGGAGTATAAAAGATATTAAGCCAATAATACAACCAGAAACATTTATATTTTAAATTTGGAAAGCTTGTCACTTCTATTGCCCATCTTGAGTACTTGAATTTAGCAGTAATTACAGTTTATATGTTTATCTAATTGCAGAAAAGCCTTTTAGGTAGGGCTGTTTGATTTACTGACCTTTCTCTTTGATCTTCCCTGTTCATTTCCTTGACAGAATAATAAATCAAACAAACAATACGGAGATAGCCTCTTTTCCAATCTATAAGGTGCTGTTTTGTGTGCGTGGACAAAATGGGACTTCAGAGAGTGACTGTTTCGCGTTTACTGAAAGCAGCTGTGGAACAGAAGAGTTCCAGATCCATGTTTTCTCCTGTGAGATAAAAGAGGCAGTAAGTATTACATCTTGTACAGTGCCTAGTAAAAAAGGATAGAAGCAGTGTATTAGGAAGTTACTCTGGATGTGGAAATGGTATATATAGTGCCTTGAAAAATATGTGAACATATATATAATGTGTGTCACAGAACATACAGCCAATCATACATAAATATTAATATAATTCTTTTTTTTCCTCTTTATTTTAGCATTTCAATAGACTTCCAAAGTGCACTGTACTGGGAATATATAGAAAGCCCAAGTTTAAGATTAGTATTCTGTTTTCTAGGCCTCCTTTAGGTAGGTTTCAGATGAAAGTTGCAGTGCAGACCTTGTGAGCTACAAAGAATCATTTTGCAGTAATCTGCCCTAGGATTTTAGGAAGAACTAAGTGGTAGCTGGGTAAAAAATTATTTCCTAAGGTGGAAAAATGGAGGTTGAAAAGGAAGAAATCTTGTTTTTGACATCTGGAAGAGCAAGATGGAGGTTGGGCTATTAAATACACAACCTGAAAGGTACATTATTCTGGCTCTCTAATGAGTTGCATTCCTAACCTTGTAATATGTAATAACTTGGTCAGCACTACAAGAGCAGTGAAGGTGACATGGATGGAAATGGGAGAGGGCATTACTGAATTTGCTTGCTTATTAAACCAGATGGGGATTTTTTCCAGTTGGGAAGGCATCCTTTGTCTGCAGTGTAAGAGCCAAGTGACAGTAATTTTGTCACCTTCAAAGCCTTGTCACGATACCCCATTAAAAATACCTTTCTTTTTGGATAAAACTACTAATTCTTTTGCTCTTCTGCAGGTCAGTCGAATTTTATACAGCTTCTCAACAGCATTCAAGCGTTCTTCCAAACAAGCCTCTGAAAACGTGAAGGACTTCGTTCTTCCCACGCCAGATAGTGATGTGTACACCTTCAGTGTTTCCTTAGAAGTCAAAGAAGATGATGGAAAAGGAAATTTTAGGTATTGTGAATGGGAAGGGGAAAGGAGAAATCTCTTTGAAGAAAGCATGTAGCTGCTTGCAGAATGCACAGCTACTGTGCTGCGGTAAAATTGATTTGGCCTCTCTTCACAACAAGACTCCTTACAAAAAGGAAGCTTTTTGCATTGCTTTTTCAGTTCTTTCCCCTGTCTCTTTTCTGTAAGAGGATTAAAAAGCAACGTAACTTTTTCAAGTTAGTTTCTTTGAAATACACGTTCCCCGGTAGGGATGCTCATGGTAGGTCTCTAAATGGAGGAGATAGTAAGTCTGTGAAAAACTTCAGTCAGACCTGTTTTCTTGAGAAAATACAGTCTAATAGTCTCTCTTTTTTTAAAGATTTTTTTTTTCTTTATAAGCTAATGTATTGAAGATTTAGAAAGTGTATTGCAGGGGACAGGTGAGCAAAGTATTCTTTGCCTAACAAGTAATTACAAGATAGTATTTTTTTTTGGTGGAAGAGGGAATTGATAATAAGAGTGCTGTGAAAATGTCTTATCTATTTTTTACTTCATAGCTAGCACGTAGCATATTTTCTGTCATTTTCAAACCCCAAATACCCCATGTATTTTTGGATACAGTTGCCTAATGAATCCCCCAGGCAGTGAGCATGTGGTCTGTGTTTCTTCAGTGCTGCTTTATTAACTTGTGAATAAAGGAAGAGAAGGTCTCTCAAATGAGTTGAGCCATTAACAGTTTAAGTGGGCTGCTACTCCTTTCTGTATTTAACAGTGAACGTTCAATACCTGTGCTAAAGAAACTTGTTTCTTTGTTCTTTTAGCCCTGTGCCAAAGGATAGAGAGAAATTATATTTCAAGCTTAAACAGGGAATTGAGAAGAAAGTGGTGATTACGGTTCAGCAACTCTCGAACAAAGAACTGGCCATTGAAAGGTAAGCTTGCTTATAAAAAGAATGCAGGTTAAGTTTTTGAGAGAACAGTATTTAGTGTACTTTTCCCTGCCTTTGCAAGTTATGTGGTGGAAAAAATACAGCAATAACACAAAGTATTATTGCACAATATAATTAATTTATAGGCGTGCAGTTGAGTTTTAAATTTTTTTGAGGTATTTAACCAGTTTTTTTAAGTGGAAACAAGAAAGCTACTACTCAAACTTTTTTTTTTTCCTTTCTTTTAAATGTCTTTCGGAATGTGGTGTTACGATCCTGATGACATTCAAATGATTTTGCTTTTGCTGCCTGTTGTTTTAAGCAGCACAAAACCATGCAGTTATTGTAGTCCTGCATTACCAGCATCTCACTGGTTAGTAAAAGTAACCAAGTTGGGTTGTCTGAGCTCTCTTAAACCTTGGAGCATATGAATCTGTTAGATCGATGCACTGGAACACTAAGAGTTTGGAATCAACCTGCTAGTTACAGTAATTATTTTTTGTGGAGTCTTGAAGATAAATGGGATCTCTATTTCATTTTTGTATGCTATGATTCTAATGTTTATCTTCAAGTGATGGGGAAGAGCTTGGGAACAATTGATGACTCATGTTGTATTTCCTGGAAATCATGTGAGGGGAATCCCTTTTGGACAGTATAATCTGATCTTTTGGGCAAAGCATTTGCACAAAAAGTGGACTGTGCATGTGAAGAATAACTGTTGTGTGACGTGTTCATTAACAGGGGACTCTTGGTAGTACCACCGTGGTAGCTATGACATGAATTGCAATTAGGAAATTCCTTAATAGCTCCATTTTAAAAAATGGCCAACACCACCAGATGGCAATCTTATCAAAAGAGTAACAACAAGAGAATGCAGTTTTAGTGAAGAAGGGATTCAAGATAACAGGAGAATCAAGAAAAAAACCCCACAACCCTCCCCAAACTGAAGGTTGATCTCTTGACTTGCTTTCAAGCTCTTATTTCAAAAATGAAACTAGAATTTTAGAGAAGGAGTATACAGCAGATTTATTATCAATGCTGTTTTGTGTTGTAAAACTGTGCTTTTGCTAGTCATTGGCTTTAAAAAAAAGCCAAACGTTTCCAATGTATTTTTCATTTAATTAATTTTGACCTCAAAATTTAGTTAACAAATGAACTCTTTAAAGCATTTCTAAATAACATATCATTTTTGGTTTGGTTTTTTTTTCCTGAAAAAGGATAGCTGCCTTCCTTAGAAATTAGCTTTTATTTTGATGTTGTTTAGGATATTCAGTTCAGATGTTTTTATCCCCACAAGCCTTGCTGATAAAAAGTTATTGAATTGACATGGCATACACAGACTTGTTTGTTAGCAACCTCATGTATTTATCTGCATGATATTAAAATGCAAAACCAGTATAAAAGATCGATTCAGGTGACATCAGACAGGGAGCTTCTGAGCAGTTTAATGTGTCTTCAAAGGTGTTTCTAAGTGGAAATGATGATGAAAAAAAAAAAGTTATTGCTAAAAAACTTTGGTGTCAAAGCATTCAAGGATCTTCCATGGTCTCAGATGAGTAGATGTGGTATCACTCAGAGAAACTCACCACCTCCTTGTGTTCATATAGGACCTACAGGTGTGTTAGGTTGATGGAGTAGGTTATTCAGAGTTGGGTTCCTTTGGCCCTCCCTACCTTTGTGATCTGTTTGACCTGGGGTTTGTCTGTTTTTATCTAGGTCAAAGCAGATAAAGAAGTAATGTTGGTTCCAGTCTCCCAGGTTTGAGTCACGTGTGGCACTGCATAGGTTCAGTTCCAAAGTGGGGAATAGCAAGTCCCAGTAGTTTGCAAGCTTGGAGAAGAAAATTTTGATTAATGATTGGAGGCTTTAAGAAAGTTATTCTCAAGAGTGTCAGCCTTTCATTCTGAGAAATGAGAAGATTGCCTCTGTTCTCAGTACAACGGTGTTTAAATATAGCACGCTACCAATCATACAGGAGAGTTAATACCAAGTTATGTAGGCATAGCTTAGGTTAGATTCTGGTGTCCTTAGAACTGGGGTACAGAATGTTGGTTGGTCGCTCAGTAGTACTGGAAACTCTTAAAGATCATGTCATCATGTCAGTGTCATCAGCCTTATCTGTAGCTGGCATTTTTAGTTCCATAAATGGAAACACGTATTAGTGAAGAATAATTTCAGTTCTTATTTTTTAAGGTCTAGAAACTGGACAGATTTAAAGAGAATAGTGCACCTGCACATAGCCACTTGGTAACCAGCTGTAAGTGCAGAAAACCCAGTGTGTCAGAAGTGGCAAGACTCAGGCCTAAGGTCTCTGCAGGTCATTTTCTATCCTGGGTGTGTGGTTCAGCCTCCTCAAATTGGAGGCTGAATGCATTGACAGCTGTTTGTGTAAAACTTGGCTTCCCTGCAAGTGAAGGTCCTGAACCGATCTGAACTCATTTTGCTCTTTGAACTCAGTGGGAAGAGAAGCCCTTTCTAATCTAGTAGCAGGATGCTGCCAGTCAGCCTAAGTCATCTGCTCCTGTGAGAGACAGGGGTTACTTCTTCCTGACTCCCACACTTTTGGAAGCGTGCTTCCCAAAAATTTTGGCTGGCACACATCAGAACTTGTGTACATCTGAGAGATGCACAGCAAGAGCTCGGATCTGTGAGCTCTTGTCTTTGAAAAGCACAGCTATTTTGCCTGCCTCTAAATCTTAGCCTTACAGTTTTCTTTCGCAGATGTACCAGGAGCTAGTGACCCCTCTGCTATTATAAATATAGCCCTCTCAGAGCTATTTCTACCCCAGAACAAAAAGGAGTAAGGCAGTCTACTGCAACATTCTGCCTGGCCTAATTAGTCTCACAGAGAAGCCTGCTTGTGTGGTTAAATATAAGTCCTACCATGCTACCCACCTTGGTTGCTTTCCGTGGCAGTGCATTATGCTGTACAGATAAATCAAAATCACCCTCTACTCCTTTATTTACCACTCTGAGTCGAGTAGTGAAAGACTATGGAGGAGGAAAAATACAGTTGTACATGTAAGTTACTGTTTAAGTGTAATGAGGTGGAAAATGAAAATCACGTAGGCAAACGTTAACAGGGGCAAACTTACTAGCTGGTGTAGGAATTGCACATGGTAAGACTTCCCCAGTTAATAGCATTATTGAAATGGTAGCTACTGTTACATCTCTGTTGGTGATTCGGGGTGCTTGCCTGAAAGCTGTGCAACTGTTATATCTTCATTGCTAACCTGTCTATATTTAAGTAATCTCTTGGAATTTGTTTGCTGCAAAACCTAGAAATTTTCATTTGGGTAAGTGGGTTGCCCAGGTGACAGAACTGCTTTATTCAGATATAGGGAATAGAGGAATGGGGGCCTCTTCGTGGTGCATTCAAACACCTGCTGGAAGGGCACAGAGGAGATGGAGCCAGCCTCTTCTTGGAGGTGCAGAGTGGTAGGATTAGAGAATTGAGCAATACAGAAGAAGACTTCTCCAAGCAAACCCCTCTGAACTATGACCCCACTTGTCCATAGCATTTCATAATGCAGTTGCTTACAAGTTGTTGTTTTCTTTTTTTACCTCGTTCGAGATCTAACATTTTAAAAAGTCTGCACAAAATGGCTTGCAGCTTATGTTAAAAACACACAGTTCTGGTTGGGATGTTTGTATCCATAATGGAGTATGTTTGAAGGAGAGAAAGGTGAAGAGGATTGTCAGAAACTTCAGACCTGGATTTGCACCTTTGACATAGAGAAAGTTCAAAGCTCTGAATGGTTTAAATTATTTTACTTGTAATTTTGTTTTACTGGTACAAATATCAAGAATATTTTCTTGTTAAGTGGCTGGATGGGAATTCTGGAATTCTAGATTGTGTGTGATACAGCACTTCAGTTTTAAAAAATAAAGAATGAAAGTCTAAAAATGAGTTGTTTTTTTTTTCTCTAATGGCCCGTGATGTTTTACACCAGTGCCATTATGGGTGATAGAATGGGTGAATTTGTAGCTTTCTGTATGATTCTGTGAAAACAATTTCTAAAATGGACTGGGGAGAGAGAGCATTTCTTCTTGCCAATCTCCATCCCTGTTGTATAGGAATTGTTGGTATCTTTAAATTCAACATTCTAAGTTGTCTTGAAAAAGAATTGATTGTTCTCAGGTCAGACACTAATTTCTGTCATATCCATTCTGGAAAATAATTTAATTGTCATTTCTGTAATATATATTGTGATGTTTATTGAGCGTTGCCATAACACTAACAAAGGACTGCAAAGAAAGTTTTGCTTTAAATTAGAAACAGTAGGTGGCTGTGCCATTATGTTCAAGAAAATACTTGTGTATTTTGAAAAGCTATTATCAATCTTTTCCTTTCTTTCTTTTTTTTTGTTTTTTTAATTTTTTTTTAAATAAACTTCACAGATGCTTTGGGATGCTGTTGAGCCCGGGACGAAATGTGAAGAACAGTGACATGCATCTCCTGGACATGGTAACACTTAGCTCTAATAACCTGTTTAGTAAGATAGAGGTGATTAAAAAAAACCACACAAAAAAAAACCAACCCAAAGGAAAACAAACCTCCCATCTGTTCGGTTTTGTTTGTCTTTTGGTTCTTAAATCCTGGGGCTTATATCTTCAAACGAGAAACAAACTTGTGACATACAAAGGATGAAACCTTTCAATTAATGTCAAAACCTGGGGTGTCTGGGTTTTGTTCAGTGGGCGAAGCACCGGTGAGGGCAGCTGGTTGTTTATGTAACTGGGCTTTCTGTATTGTGTTAAGCATATTGCTGAAAATTTAGAGCAAATGATAGTATTTTACGTGTGGGTGTTGGGGAAGTGGTCGTATTTTTCCAAGGTGCTGAAAACTGTTGCCTTTATTTGCTCCTATGGAAACATGGTGGGATGAATCCTGTAACTGGAGTGCTGTGCTGGATGGCTACAGGCTCTTCAGAAGGGATAGTGACAGGAGGAGAGGTGATGGGGTGGCCCCATGTGTTAGGGAAGGTTTTGACTGTCTCGAGCACGATGATGATGATAGGGTTGAATGCTTATGGGTAAGAATTGGGAGGAAGGCTAACAAGGCACATGTCCTGGGAGGGGTCTGTTCTAGCCCACCCAGTCAGGATGAAGCTTGAAGTGTTCTACAGACAGCTGGGTACGGTCTCGGAATCTCTAGCCCTTATTCTTGTGGAGGACTTCAACTCACCACATGTCTGCTGGAAATACAGCAGACAGGAAGCAGTCCTGGAGGTTCATGGAGTGTGTGGAAGATAACTTCTGAACACAACTGGTGACCAAGCCAACTAGGGAAGGCTCTCTACTAGCCCTGCTGTTTGTGAACAGATCAGCAGGCCCAGGTTAATCTCATGGGGTTCAGCGAGGCCGAGTGGCAGGCCCTGCACTTGGGTCATAACAACCCCATGGTAAGCTACAGACTTGGGGATGTGTGGTTGGAAAGCTGCAAGCTGGAAAAGGACCTCGGGGTATTGGTCGATAGTCAACTAAATGAGAGTCAGCAGTGTGCACAGGTGGCCAAGGAGGCCAATGGCATCCTGGCTTGTATTAGAAACACTGTGGCCAGCAGGAATAGGGAGGTGATGGTCCCCCTGTACTTGGCACTGGTGAGGCCATACATTGAATATTGCTTTCAGTTCAGGGCCCTGCACTTTATAGTAGAAGGATGTAGAAGTGCTGGAGCGTGTCCAGAAAAAGGCAACGAGGCTTCTGAAGGGCCTAGAGCACAAGTCCTGTGAGGAGCAGCTGAGGGAGCTGGGGATGTTTAGTCTGGAGGAGGGGAGGCTGAGAGGACCTGAGAGGAGGCTGGAGCGAGGAGAGGAACAGCCTCTTCTCCCTGGTGACGTGTGACAGGACCAGGAGGACTGGATGCAAGCCATGCCAGGAGAGGTTTAGGTTGGATATTAGGAAACATTTCTTCACTGAAAGGATTATCAACCATTGGAACAGTCTGCCCAGGGCAGTGGTGGAGTTGCCATCCCTGGAGGCATTTAAATGGCCTCTGGACCTGGTGCTTGTGGACATGGTTTAGTGGTGAGCTTGCAGTGTTGGGTCGAACGTTGGACTAGATGATCTTGAAGGTCTCTTCCAACCGAGGACGTTCTGTGATTCATTTGAATATAAATCCTTGCTCAGAGTTTGAAGTATTCAGTTGACTTCTGTGATCTTCATTTCATATGAGTTGCTTCTAAAAGAACTGTAAAATAATACAATACTTCCTGGGATATCAATTTACTTTCATGCAAGAATACGACCTTTTTCAAGTCAAGAAGTGCTGGAGTTCAACCAGCCAGATGTTCTTTGGCTGTACAGTTATCCCAGTTTCCATTGCTTAACTCATGGCAATGACTCTGGCTGTTGATGCTGAGATCTCTTGTCAAACTATTTATTTGCCACTTTGTATCTACTAGCTAATTTTTTTTTCCTGGGTTTCTTTGCTGATATTAGTTCCAATTCTCCATTTTTATAATTTGATTAGAAAATTGAGTAAATTACAGTGAGTTATGGAGCGTAATGAATTGGCTTCTGCAGATCTATATACAAATCTTTTTGCTGTATGTTTGAATTCCTGCTTTTTTTCCACCCATAATTCTGTTTGCATTCACATTCCAAGTACATGTAACAGCTGCATGTAGGGGCTTATTAGTTAATTTTTTTGATTGTAACACATAGATACACATTTGTGTTTTCCTTCCAAATCCCTTTCTCTCTGTAAATCTGGAGAACTCAGTCACTCTTAGTACTCCAGCACAGACTGGATTGCAGAGTAGGGATGTCAGTCTCCTTTCCTCTCTAAGGAGGCTGCTGTAGAAGTGTGTGGGATCCCAGAAAACTTCAGAGTGTCCTTGCCTCATACTGGGAATAGCTGTGCTGTGCAGGCCGTGTACTCTCATGATTCCTAGCAGGTCTGTAAGAAATGTTTGTAGAAGTAGCAGATGTTGAGTTTAAGATTATTTTAACCAGACTTAGAGGCATTGCTGTTAGTCCTGACTTTATTGTATGTGGGTTTTTTAGTTTCATATGCATATTATCCTGAAATTTGGCACTTGAAATCTCAAGTTCCTTTGGACTGCAATTCCAGTTCATTGGTGTATATAAAAATTGGTCTGTGCCTGAGCTACTCAGGGCAAAATCTGGCAGAACTGTTATTATGGATTGGGAAAAATCAGATTGACTTTAGGGTTGAAATTGTTAAGATCTTACTCTGTGAAGTTTTGGGTTTGGGGTAGGGTTCGTTGTGGGTATTTTTTTTTTTATTATTCTTTTCCTTTCTGTGTCATTTCTGTGTATACCATGGGGTTAATTTATTTTACGAAGTTCTTGTAACTCATCCTCTCCTAACAACCATCTCAGCTGCTCAGAAAGTAGAGCAGAAGATAGCCCACCACACTGTCATGGTTATACTAAACATTAAAAATAGGTATTGATAAAGTATTTTCGTCATCAGTTTCTTATATAATGGTCCTTCTCTTCTGATGTTGTCTCTTTTTCTCCTATTTCCCTATAACCTTTCTCAATCCATGTTTTAATATTCTTTATTTAGTGTTTTCTAAAGTGAACTCAACCTTACTCTGAAGTTCACAGAACACTTCTTCCTCCTCCTTCAATCTCTTTGATGTCAAACCATGTCTCTAATAGAATCCTGTATGGATTTATTTTTAGGAATCCATGGGAAAGAGCTCTGATGGGAAGGCTTATGTAATTACTGGAATCTGGAACCCTAATGCCCCCATGTTTCTAGTACTTAATGAGGAAACTCCTAAAGGTAATGTCATCTAATTTGTAAATTTGTTTGACTCCCCATGAGTTTAGCAAATATGTTTTTCTCCTGGGATGTGTCTGAGTATGTAAACCATTACTCTCAAGAGTCCATGGCTAGGAACTTTCCAATATAATCACGTGCAACATAGAAATGGGAATAATTGTTCACAGAACTCTGAATGGCAGATTTGGAGACGTTGAATTAGTGTCTGGGGGCTTATGTCCCTTTTCCCTGGTTATCAGGACTTTTTGGTCCTAAGCACGCAGGAGTTGTTTTCCACCTTCTGTACTCAGCCAAGCAGTGCAAATAGCAGGCATTGCTCTGCTCTTCCTTCTGGTGTTGTGGTGAGTAGATTACAAACAGCATTACATCTCCTTCGTCTCGGGGCAGCTGGAGGAGACGCGCTGAAGTGCTTGATTATACAGCACAGTTATTTATTGCTAGGATTTATGTTCTCTGATGTGATGTAGAAGCTTTGAATGCAAATCTGGAGTTTGTTTTCGATCCCAAGGCAGAGCACACATCAGTGGCTTAAAGGCCACTGTATGTACAGCCAGTGTCACTGCTCTTGCTGATGGACTTTCAAACCGCATTATTTCTGCCAGCATACAGGCAAAACTCTTGCTGTGCAGCTCAACACAGTTTCTGTTTTACAGTATGACCTTGTGTGGGGGGTGCTTTTGGCTTTGCTTGGTCTGGTTTTGCTTTGTGGTATGGACTTTGCTTGAAATGGGTTCTTGTTTGTTCATTGTTTTGGGTTTTTTTGGGTTTTGTTTTTTTTAAATGCCCACTTGCCTCTGTGGTCTGATAAGACAAGGGAATCTAGGGATGTGTAATGTCCATGGCAGGGGGGTTGGAACAAGGTGATCTTTAAGGTCCCTTCCGACCCTGACAATTCTATGATCCTGATACTGCAGTGTAACTCCAGCTTTAAGTAGAGGAGAACGCAGGAAGATGGAGCTACTACAGATTCAGATTACTGATCCATGCTTTGCTTTAAAAATCTGTTTTGCTGCTCCGAGGGCTGTCTGACCCAACTGCTGGGACAGGGAAGGGTAAAATATTTTGAATCCTTTTAACTGACAGGCTGAGCACAGACACACAAAAAATGATCTGAAGTGTTTGTTGGTATTTGAGAGGATTTAGGACAAGCAGTGCTGTAGGACATCCTTGACACGGATCTGCTATACATACATCTATTCCCTCAGCACTGAGTTTACACTTAAAAATGTGTCCTTATCCTGTGGGGATCGTATATTTTAATGCTGGTGTCTTGCATGATTTTTTTTTGCCTGGTGTTTTGCTCTGTCTTTGTTTTAAAGAGTTCCCAGAGTTACTTGCTACGCTGCTCAATGCCCACTAGCCTTCTACGTGTAGAACTTGGGCAAATAAAACGGGTGCAAGAGAATAGGGGATGCTACAGAAAGAATTTCCAGTTTGTTTCCTTCTGTCACTGCTTGTTGTGAGAAATTTGAGCTTTGCCTGATTTACTGGTGTGACTTTGTGTCGCAGATAAGCGCGTGTTCATGACTGTGGCAGTGGACATGGTGGTCACTGAAGTAGTGGAGCCGGTGCGGTTCCTGCTGGAGACTGTCGTGCGTGTCTATCCTGCCAACGAACGCTTCTGGTACTTCAGCAGAAAAACCTTCACAGAAACTTTCTACATGAAGCTAAAGCAGGTAATCCATGTTTGGCTTGCAAAGAAATGTTGATCCTGGCAGCGTTTGTCTCGTCTGTCATAATACGGCCCTTATAAAAGTTAGCGTGTCACCTGCACCTTAGCTTGTTTCTTTTAGCTCTTTATTTCTGAGCTGCTTCAATGCATAATGTTTAAGTAGCATATATAAATGATCAATGCTTTTGTATACTGTGTTACAGAGAGTCATAAGCCTTTGGTTTTGTGGACTTAAAAATTTTCGATCCTACCTGTCGAATTCTCTCTAATTTCATACAATCTGACCTGTGTGCAGACGTGCAAAGCAAGTTGATTTGACTGGTAAAATTGAGGAATGGCTCTTTAATTGTTCACTGTAAAAATCAACTAATACGTAACAAAGGGTTCTGAGGTTCAAAATGTGAAGGTAGGTGACTAAGAATATAATCCATTAAAAGCAAAGGACTCTAATACAGAGGTTTAAAAGAGTTAGGCTATTACTATTGTTTTTTCAAAGTATCTGAGGAGTTAGATTTCTCCATGTTTTCAGTAACAAGTTTGGAAGATGATCTGGACAAGTAAGTTCTGCTGCATGGAGAAGTTGCCATGTTTTCACTCGTGGTTGCTAATGAGGGTGTAAAAATAACAGTATTCTTGTCCTTCACAGCCTCGGGGCTTTATGAAACGTGAGGCTAAGGGCATCATTGTTGTGATACTTTATTAAATTAGCATTGTTTGTGTGATTTCTTGCTGGTGATTGTAACCTTATGAGATGTTTAAACAGCAGTAAAAAAACCAAAATAAAACTTAGCCAACCCTGTTCTCTGACGTATTTGAGTTTTTTTCAGTCCCTTTGAATTTGGCTTTGAAGTAAAGTTGTACAAACAGTGCTCAACTCTACAGAGAGGAGGAAGTGGTTAAGATTAAGCCTAATGGATAGTTGTGCATTGCCTCTATCAGCTTTCCCAGTCCTGAGCTTCCGTGATTAACATGCATTTATTCCTTCCTGGAGCACTGAGAGATGATACATCCATCTCAGCTGGTAATGGCTGTTGAACCGTTACCTGTTGAGTCGAACACCAAAGTCTTCTCTGTTCTTGGCATCGAGTGGGGTCTGTTATGTATGTGTGCCCAGTATCCCTGTAGGATGATGTGCAGCTGGGACTGGTGACCAGCTTTCTCCCAAGACAGGTGGTGTGGTGGTGGTGGTGGTTCAAAAAGCGAACAGCAGAGGCTCACTACCATTTGCACTGGAATAGCAGCCCATCATCTTTGGTGAATGAACTCAAAGAGCAGTGATTGAGTTTTACTTAGCCTGATGTGAGTGTTTGAGTTGTCGTTGTCCTGCGGGGTACAGTAATAGGTCTGAAACAGCCAAGCTCTGTTGATATTACATGGCAGAAGTGCCGCTGTGTTCACCACTTAGAGAGTAAATAAATCTCATGCAGTGCTGTTTCTGTGTTTCTTCTAGAGATTAGCAGAGCAACTTAGCATTGAAGACAATCTGAGAAAGCCAACTGTTACATGCAAACGTTGAGAATATCTGTTTTAAATGTAGAGAAAATGCATTTGAATATATTACATCCTCAGCTGGCTGATACTGATATATAATCAGTCAAGCTTTACGTTTAATTCACTTACAACTATGCCATTTTTAATTGAGGAATATGAAATTTGGATGCCTTCTTTTTCTTTCTCACCTCTTATAATGTGATAAACATACTCATGCCTCCCCTCCCTGAGGAAACAGACACATTTCTTCCTGCTGTAAAATCGTGAGGAATTGTTCTGCAGACTTTTAGGACAGGAATGCTTTTGATCTTTGTAATCTTTCTACAAGCTTGGGTCCTGGTTATGGGTGACAGGCTCTCTCTGGTTGACCTGCAGCAAGTCTTTGTTTAGCCAATTAGCAGCTGGACAGTTCATATTGCAATGGTTCCTGCCGATACCTCTGGAAGACACTGTACCTCAGGGCACTCTTACTCCTTGGAAAATAACTTTGCAGATGGCTTTGGCATTGGCCATTTGTAAACTTTTTGGGAAAGCAATTGAGTGTAAGTTTATCCCCGGGGATGTTACAGTGGATTAATATAAAAAGCCTCTGCTCCAAAGACAGATGATTTCCCTGCCCAGGACCGTGAATCCTGTGGTATAATTTCACAACAATAATGCTATCAGTCCTTGTGCTAATGTAACGTGTTTGACTGGGGGTTAGAAATTCATGCACGCAGCCTGCCCAGTTCTAGGTTCTAGCACGCAGAGCCCTTGCTGGGAAACTTTAAACTCGGGCTGTCTCAGCAAGGTGCCCCTTCCAGTAAGGAAGCATCTGTCACCGATGGGTCAAAAAGCAGCGAGCGATGAAATGGCCTTTTACTGCGAGGGGTAAATGGGACCTCTCTGTTTTGGCAGAGAAAAATCAGAAGCCTCCTGAGGGAGCTTTCAGATAGATTGAATAGCCTGAACCAAGGTTGGTGAGGTGCAATCAGATGTGAGGAACGACATAAAATGCATGCTGCTATGTGAGTTAGGGTTGTCTTGTCTTTCTGTCTGTCTCACTGTTACTTATGCACATTTTCATTGTTAGAGCCTGGTCCTCGTAAGGTGGATCTCTGTAGGTAGCAAATTTGTGCTTCGTTAAAAAACAAATAACCAAATTATTTGCACTTTATGGAAGTGGTCTTGGCAGTTAACCAGAGCACACATAAGGAGCTGAAGACTTGTAATTTTTGGAACATAAAATAAAATCCATAGTACTTCATCCCTTACTCTCAAAAGTAAAAGCTATAGATAGCGATGCTTAATAATATTAGCAGCATCAATACTTGATTGATTCCACCAAGTACTTTGTAATTACTTGCTAATGGTGTTCTGTGAGAATAAAACAGGGATAATGACTCTAATGTTATCCTGCTGAATGTTACAAAATGCAGGGTATTTGTGTCTACACCCCAAAGTTCATTAAGTTGACTTAATGAGGAATTCAGTCAGTAGAACTGGCTGATAATTGGAGTATCAGCTTTAAAGGAAGCAGGTCTGAATGCTCAGTCAGAAATACAGTAGGAAAGTTTTCTGTTGTGTCGGTCCAAGCAGTCCCTCTTTTAAGCTGCTCAATTTCACCAAGCTTCTTGAAACTGCGAGTGCTCGTCAGCAGTTCATGTGCATCCCCAGTGAAGGTGTTGTGAAGTCTTCCAACTTTATCCTGATTTTGGTTTTTAAATACATTGAATATTCTCTAACTGAAATTGTGTTCTTTTTTCATGGTTAATTTGATGGGTTTATTATGTTCAAAGATTACCTTATTTTGACTGATTAGGCAAGATGTGTGAAGAACAAAGTAGTACAACATTTTGGTTCATTTAATACAATCATTAGTTTGCAGTTTCAGACTATTCTCTACAAATAGATTAATCACTGCATGTCATCAACTCATAATTGTGTTCAAAACTAACTGGGAGGATAAACGAATACTCTTCTTTTTAAAACATGCAAGGTTGTGCTCAATGCTTGAAGTATAGGTAACTAAATTCCTTTTCATGTCAAAGTCCATAGCACATGAAAGAGTCAAATCTGAACTTACCCAGCTTCAAATATATAAAGAAAACAACTTCCTCCTGCCCCTCAGCCTTTGAAGTAGTTTGCCTTGAAGGTTACCAAATTCCTATTGAAGTTACCAAATTCCTTGAGACAGGTTTGGGAGAAAAACTGCTTTTACAGAACATTAGTACTTCCACTGAAAATATTCTGCCCTCAAATATATGTAGTTATAGATACCACATTTAAATTTCCAGCTTAACTCAAAGATTGACAGATACTCATTATTTGAATGTGTGCACGCAGACACACACACACATATATGAAAGTAAGAAATCAATAGAACTTAGGCTGCAAACACAGCTTTTATAGCTAGGTACAGCCAGTGCATTTGCCCATTCAAAGGAGCATATTACACATTCTAGTCACTGGAAGAAAGATGATTTTTTCTTCTTTTTTTTTATGAGCAAAAGACTACAGAGAGATTTCACTCTTTACAGCTTGCAAAAATCATGAGATTTTGTTTCTTCTTTAGTCTTGTCTTTACCTACTAAACCCCTATACCATTAAATTCCCCCCCCTCAGCTGTTTGATTCCTGTTTCTGTGATGTCAGTGACTCCAGTATTTTCCCTGTTTCTCTTTTTGCTTTTGCTGCAGTTTCTCTTAGACCTCATCTCATTTTAGCTATTGCAATTGGAAAGCTTTCTTTTTTAATAGTTGTTCTGAACAACACTTAAAATGATTGTTTATTTCTATTTTCTACCTATAAAACTAAGAGATATGGAGCTGTCAGTTACTTCCAGTCTTAGGTGTGCAAAGAAATCCGAGGGAGTCTTGCTTAAAGTATTGTTCAGCCTCCATAGGAAATGTGTCTATGTTTGGGTTTGGTTTTGGCATACCGTTGGAACTGCTTGTATCAACAGTGGGAACCTAATGCATACACACCTTTTGTTTCAGTCTGAAGGAAAAAGCCACACAAGTGCTGGGGATGCAATTTATGAAGTTGTCAGTCTCCAAAGGGAATCTGCAAGGGAGGAAGAATTGGTCAGCCCAACAAGTGGAGGAGGGCCTATGTCATCCCAGGAGGACGAGGCAGAGGAAGGTAAGGATAAGTGAGCACTTAGAGTTCCCGTTGATAGCACTATGATATTTCTGCTGTTAATTTATTTAATTCTTCCTCTTTGTGTCTATTAGAAATACAGCTCTTTTGGGCAAAAATATCATCCATAGTTTTCTACCAGCAGCAGTTCTTTAGTAATGGCATTTTTACCAGCCCATTATTTGGAGTGCTTCCAGTAGCAGCAGCAGACAGTGCATGTCCATTTTCCTGTGTGCTTCAAATTATGCACTCATGTTCTGCTTACAAATTGAATTCCTCTAGAAAAGGTTTTCTTCTTCAGATGAGAAGCTGTTTGCCTTGAATGTGCTGCTAAAGGACAGCATTGAAATGGGCTTTAAGGGCCTGTTTGTAAAGAAAAACAAACCAAATCCCAGATAGACTCATGTGGGGAACTTCCCCACCCCTAAACTATTTGCTGAGCCTGTGATTTGTTTCCCCTCATAAGTAGGGCTTATCAAAATATCTCCTGGTTCAGTTGGGCATCATGTTGGGGATTGTTGCTGTTCATGGCCCCAGTGTCTTTGCCTGCCCTTTCCAAAGCTAACAGTATCTCTGTGTTTTTCCCACTGGGGTATTTTTTGTTTGAGGTTGTTGTTGTTGTTGGTTTTTTTGAAGGCCCTTGGCCTACTGTCATCTCTTTGTACTCTGCAGGTTAGCCCATAGCACTCAGAATAGGCTTTCAGTGTGTCAGTTTTAATCTGGCTATCTGACATACCAGAATTTGTCATAGCTTTCCGGAGTTGATTTGCAGATTTCTGGCACTGTTCTGTCAATACTATTAAAAGTCTCACGTTAATACAGTGAAAAAATTCCTCCTTGATTTTTACTTAGAGGTAAGTAGTTGGGCATTGCTTTATGCAATATGAACCAGAACCCTGTGACTAACACAGTCAGGTAGGGTTACATGGTTACTCTCTTCCAGTTACAAACAAAAACCCTATATATCCCGGGTGACCCCAGGCTTAGAAACCCCCCAGCCAAGTGCTCTTTTGTGAGCTGAAAACCTTCAGCTGATTCCTGGGAGGGAGCAGGATTGGTATTGACTATCATGGTTACTCTCTCTTTTGTATCAAGTGCCACTTCTAAATAGCAAAAATACTTTTTTCTCTAAAGGAGCTTTTGTATTTAATTGGTATTTGGGGTGGCTTTAGTGTTTAGAGCAAGAATAATTTCAGATTTGACCTTTAGGTCTCGTGGTTCAGTGTAGAGTAGTTCAACATCTCTGGGTGGTTTTTTTCCTTGCTGGATGTTGTAGTTGTGTAGTCAGAATGTTTTCTGGAGCTTATTTGGTAGGAAAGGGTTTAAGTAGTTACTTGCACGTTGGTTTGGTGGTTTTTTATGTTGCTTCTTACTAGTTAACAGTAAAGCACTGTTCTAGAATGTGATGCAGCACAATTAGTAATAATGTGGCCACTGTCCTCTTGGTGCTATCATAGAATGGCTTTACTTTATTACAGAGTAAAAATATTCCTCTGGGGTAGGAACCTAAGTTTAACTTTGGTTTAGCTTCCTAATGCTAGCTTCCATATTTTCGATGTAGATCACTTCCTAAGAGAAGGCATTAAAAATATCATGATGTGACTCTGTTCTCATGGAAACTGCATTTACAGTTATCTGCCTAGAAGTTCTCTATCCTAGTGGATATGCAGGTTAAATGAGTCATTTGCAGTTGTTCTAAATAAATCTCTTCATTCTTTTTTCTTTCTTTTTCTTTTCAGAGTGCTAATTATGATGGTGGGAAAAAAAACCCCTCTTGAGTTTACAGTGTCTTGTCTTAGCCTTGGAAGAAGGCTTTTTCTTGTCTTGAATGTGAAGGATGGTAGCTACCTGGCCATAGAGGTGTTTTCTGCTCACACCCTGACTAGGGCAGGTGTCCATTATAAAGACCTCCCTGTCTCTTAGGCCAGAGCCTGGCGTTCCCCTTACAGATATTGAGGATTATTATCTGTTCTCTCCTTTTTGCTGCTCTATCCTCACCTATATCCTACCTGGCCCCAGACTGGTGCTGAATTCCCTTCAGAAGCACTCTCCGTGGCAGTTCCCCCTGTACCAGAGTGCATGCCTCCTGTGCACTGGACCTGATTTCTGCCTACTCTGTCTGCACCTGCACGCACAGTGGGACGTCTTATGTCATGTGCATAAAGTTGTTCATAAGAAAGAAGGCTTTTTTTTTTTCCATTCAATATTCTTGTTCTTTTTTGTTTTAATGAAAGGCCAATCGTTATTTCTCCCACCCCCCCAATGATTTAAAGTAATTACACTAGTGTTAGGTATAGTCCTTTTCAGATGTGGAGCAAGTGTATATAGAAAACTGAGAAGATTTGTTCCCTAAACAACATTCCTAGCTTCTAATGTTCTTTTCTCATTTGAGCTTTATTTTTCACCTGAACAGCTATATAAAAAAAATTAAGATATTTGCAAAGATTGAGAGCTACTTGGAGATCTTTCAAATCAACTTCACTTTTAAAAATTATTAATATTGTGATAGATATTTCTGGCAGCATAGTCATCTAAGGTTCCTTACTTTGGAGATGATAATTTAAAAAATCTAATTAATATTAATGATTTCTTGTCAAAACCCAGAATGTAAAGTACACTCCTTGATAAGTTTTCTATTACGTTCAGAATATAATTTTTAAAGATTAAAATATATAATGAGAAAATCCTTACACTTTTTGGCAAGGTTTCAAATACAGTGGGTTTAAATATTGAGTTCTATCAATAAGCAGAAAAGTTCACTGTTAATATTTAATTTTGAATAGACCTTTGTAACCAGGTGCCGAGCACAATTGGTCAAAGTACTCTTTCTGTTTTTTTGGAGCACTGGGAGCACGTGAGAGCACGTACAGAAGCGATGGCTCGTGCATTGCATTGCTGAAAAAAGACAAAGCTGCCCAGAGAACTTTTACTGTAGTGTCATTCTCTGGCAGGATGAAGTGGTTGGCTGCACACGTGAGCCGAAGGGTTGGAGAAAACTGCTTTCCAGCAGAAGCATTTGCAAGGAGAATGTAGTCCTAGAAACAAATAACAGAGGGGGAGGCTTAGAAGAGGCTGCCTTCTTTCAGCTGCAGTGCTTGCTTAGACCATCCCTGAAATGATGGCCTTCCTCTGGCTCCAGTATTGCAATTCTTCCTTTTATTTTTCAGCTAGTGTGACATTTCAGGAGAATACTAGCTACCTCCATTTGAGTTTCTTCTTCAATCGGAATAACGTTAGAAGGTTAAGGATCACTGAAAGTGGGAGCAGTTCTGTTTAAAACCAGAGAAGAGTTTTCAAACTGATTGTAACAGAGTTGAAGATGTTTTTGGTGAAGTTTTACGTGGTCCCAAGTGTCTGGTTACTAGCTCTTGGTCTGCAGTGTAAGTGCAGGACGTTTAGCAGACATCCTGGAACAGATAATTCATGATAGGGGAAAGTTAGCATGCCTACTAAGTTTCCAAAAGGGAGTTTCTGAGCATGAGTGGCAGATGACCTTTAGAACATACTCAGATGACTAGGAATGCAGTATGGTTTGGGTTTTCATTTACTGCACCGATAGATTTTTCTGCTGGTTTAGACAGCACTTTTCTGACAGCTGGGAATTGAGCAGGGATGCAGTTGACAGCAGAGTGGATGCTGATCCATAAGCAGTGGACTTAAACCAAACAGAATCCTATTGAAATATGTTTGGTGTTTAGTTATTGGCTTTAATAAGAAGAAAATATATTTAAATATGAAACTGTAGAAGTAAGAAAGAGCAAAGAAAGATGAGAAATAACCAGCCTGAGAGGGTAAAACCTGATCTCTGTGTTCTAAGAACAAAAAGAAAGATAGATCATTGCAGAAAAATGAACGTAAGAGGTATGGAAATTCAGAGTGGAAAATGAAAATAGAAGAATAGAGGTCCCTGAAAGATTGCAGTTAATCTGTGTGTGGTGTACTGGACATCACAAAGATGGTGCATACGGTAGATGAGGAGTGGGCAACACCAAATGATTGGAGATGATCAGCCAAGATAAATCAGGATACTGTGTCAAGGGTTGTGGGTGGGTAGGGGCTCTTTTCAGAATCCAAAAAAGCAAAGGAGTAGAGGAGGTGGTGGTTTAGGAGTCAATAGAGCTATTGAGAGTGTTTTGCAATAAAGCAGGAGTTTACAATGAGGGGTAGCGTGAACAAATGAGGATGACAGAGAGAAGAATGCCATTAGTAGTGTGGAAATAGTCATCTCTGCATTTTTATCCACAGTAAAAACAGCTTTATGTAATTCATAGGAACTGTTTGTTTTATTAATGGTGGTGGATCCTAAACAAGATCACTTCAATCTGTGTTGGAGTCTTCTTGCTATCTCCATAAAAATGAACTAAAACTTGGGCAACCCCAAATACATGAGGTCCCTTGGCTAGTAGCTGTCTTCAGGCAAGAACCCTTTGCTGCAGTTCCCTAAGAGGTGACTTTTAAAATACAAGCACTTCTGAAGGATGCAGATCCATAGGTACCAAATGCAAAGAAAATGTTCTTGATGAGCCTGCTGTCATTTTATGGACTCTTCTGTTCATTCTCTTGCATTGGATTATTTCCATGCCTTACACTTCAACTTTTGTTATTGAAAAGCATAAAATAAATGCACTCAGTTGACTTTTGCAGCTATTATTGTGCTGCCAGAGAGAGTATGATCCCTTCCTTAGTATATATATTAAAAAATTACTGTGTGCAGAAGACTCTGTTCTTTTTAATGTGCCCTGAATGGTGGCAGCTCTCATTGAGAGTTACAGTTGTATTTAAATTTGTTGATGGAAGTATGGCCGTTCTGTTAATAGGCAAGTAAGAGAAATACTTGGAGTTTGAAGCACTTCTGTGGGTTACAGAAGCATTTAATGCAACTGCAGGATTGTAAATGAAGTGGAAAATTGGGGGTTTTAAGGTTGTTTCTGTACCCAGTTTACTGGGAGATGAAAGTACAAGGAAGGTCACCTGCCTGGGACTCGGGTTCTTTCCTGCCCTGTAGTCCAGCTGGTAGTGCACTGGGAAGCCAGGTTTGCAGGCTAGGCCCTGGAGAAATCAGTGGGACCCCCCCCGAGCTGTTAAGTTTCCCTCTTCCTCCTGCAAGATGCACTGGGGAACACACTGTAGGTAGAGGTTCTTTTTCTGCTAGAACCTGTTGCTCACGCTGACTTTGTAAAGTTGAAGGCAAACTGTAATCCTGTAATTCTGGCCTGCAGCTCATGAATACTCCAGAGAAATCTACTGATGACTTGTCCCATCGTTCTGTGAGAATACAAGTTACTTTCAAATTAAGGGAGTTTTCAGTTCCATGGGTACTGAGGTGAAATCTGTTTCTTGGATTTCAATCTTCTTTTTATAACTTACATAAAATTACTTCAGACCGCGGCGCAAAATAAATAGCTTTCAGTAATCAATAAGCCTAAATTGGTGTGTGCATCTCGTCTGGAAGCAATTGGAAATTACTTGGAAGGGTTTGGGTGCTTTATTTTGGGAATGGTTGTCTTTTCCTTGTCTGCCTGTAAGCAATATGGTAGTCTGAAGGTAATGTGAAATGGGATTTGCAATCCCGTTGCCCGATGAGGAAGGAGAACTGGCTGGAGGATCTTCTCAGGTTGCAGTCACTAGCGTCGTGGTTTTGCGTGGCCTCAAACTGCCACTGCTCTCCTCATGTGAGTCCACATCTCCTATCACTTCAAAGTTATCTTATTTAACCACCTTCATAAAAAGAGGCTTAACAAGCATTTTTGCAACAAACAATTCCCTCTGACTTTTCACTAAATAATTATTAACTTCAAAGTGAGAGTCTTGTCTTTTTAGTTTTGGTCATTAGCTTTCCAGTATTTTAAGTCTTGGGATTTCTGATCAGTGCCTTGCCTGCTGCCGTGGCACTTTAAGGAAATGCCAGGCAATATGTAACTTTTATGTGTTACAGTGTTGTTATTTTTTTTATTATTCTGATTTGATTCTATCAGAGATGTCAGTAGGTACTAATGTTCTAATTCCTAAATTACTAATGCGGAGTAAAGAACTGCATTGCCTTAGCATTGTGACACCTCAGATTTGCCTTCCTTGCGTGTGTTCTCCAAGATGTCAGTTTGCAGACAGCACAGTGCATGTGGAAGATGTTTATATTTACAAGAATACCTCCACCCTGCAGCATTTAGTTGGCTTTGTCATCTGTGTGGGAGCAGAACTACTGAAACTGAAGTGGTAATTTTTCTCCGCTCTTTTATTCGGCTTCATGCGTTTGTACATCACACGTAGACCTGTCAGGGTGTCTCACTTGGGTGCTCACTACGTGAGGGCAGAACCCTCTCTCCGTGCATGTTTCTGCACTCAGATTTGGATGCCCAGCTAAGGTTTATTTCTGTGACTCTTGTAAAAAATGTCTTTGGGGTCAGTAGTGCAGGGCCTGTGGAGAAGTGGGGACATAGAACTCAGGTATGCTGTTCAATGCAGAATTGCATGTTGTATTAAAAAGGAGGAATCACTTTTGCTAGCCTTTTACACAACCACAGCATTGTTTCCATGTTGAGACATGGGTCCTTTGAGAGACTTTGCCCAGATTTCTTTATATACGTGTGAAAACCATCATCGTGTGCTGGGAGTGAAAGACAGGCACCATCTAATCCCGTTCTTTTCCACTCTCTTTCACTGTTTATCAAATGTAGAGTGTTTTGTTATCTAGATTTTTGGTTACGTAAAGAAGCAATTAAGTTTGCAAACTGTTTGCAAGGTAATCAGAAATTTTGAGGTTTGTCAGCATTAGCTTTTGCCTGAATGATTCTGAGTGAAAAAGGTGCATTTTATAATTCAGAAAAATGAATAAGAATAATACTACTACTTCTTGCTGTTAAAGGTTTGCTTTTAGTGATCAGGTATCTTTCTTTTTTTTGATTTTACTCTCTTTATATGCACCTGATTCTGCCAAATTAATTTTTCTTGAAGTTAATTGCATAACTTACATATAAACAGGAGGTTATTGTGAGCAGAATTCAGTGCAAGTCTTCTTTGTTCATATTCATACATCCATATTTTTCTGGTCCTGATTATTGCTCTTCCTTCTTAATTAGAAAATAGACTGAGGATTGTAATTGAAGAAATATATCATTTGGAGGGCATTTTTAAGTGTGTTTCTCTTCATCAAAATATTTTGTAATGCTCTGAAAGTTGAACCTTTTGAAAATCTACCTTATTTAATACTAGAATGAATTTTATGGCTTAAACTTAGTTTCACTCTTGCCTTTCCTGGCAAGCTGTAGTTCAAGCTCTATAATTTGCTCTTACCTTATAAATGGAAACATGCTTTTTTCTTTTTTTTAGTGGCTTTTCTCCCAATCCTTTTTTATCCAGTATGTATACAATGATTCCATGTCAGTAACAACTCTATCTTGTTGCCCTGATAATATGCTGCCAACTTCAGCTCCCCCTTCATTTTTGTTCTTCTCCTACATAAAAATCAAACTTCTCATTTTTGAAGTATTCCAGTTCTATTCCCACCTATCTTCATGACCTAATTTCCTTCTCCTTAAGGCTGCTCCAAGTACATTATTTTTCAGTTCCACCTACTCTTTATTTCACTTGTAACAGCTTCTCAATTAAAACTCATTTAAAAATCCTTTTTTTTTTCTTCTTCACATCCGTGCTCAAATCCCACCTGTTCGTTTTGATCTGCTGTATTGGTGCATTTCTGCTCCTTTTAGGATGTACTTCACTTTTATGCTTGAACTCTCTGAAACAAGTGTAGTTTTCCCCCTTATTTGCCTGGTTTACTAACTGACAAATGCCTTTGACTTCTAAGGTGTTGTCGTGTTTCATGTGGTGTAGTAGATTGCTTTGAGGAGAACCAGATCTGTTGGGAAAGTAGCTCTGTAGCTATGTAATTGGGGGTAAACGTGGGTGAGGGGAGTATGGGTGTATTGCTGAAAACAAAGAAAAAATGCCAACAACCCTATTTCACTGTAAAAACAGATATTAAATATGCCTGTATGTTCTTAATCTTCCTCAGTTTTTGCTGAGCTGAGGAAGAGTTCTTAACTGGAATCTCTTTCCTCAGACCAGAAATGGAAAATACCAATGAACAGTTGATTATTGTTGGTGGAAAGAGTCTGTTAAGTCCTTGATCAGAGAGAGGAACATCTGGGCTATCTGACTTTTTCTTTTTTCCTGAGTTGGTTTCTCCCATTATTTTGTTACAGTCTTTGCCCAATCTATCCTTGCTTCTGTGAATACCAGTGCTGTCCTCTAAGGGTGCTGCGTGGTCTGTGTGTGTGGGCTCAAAAGCCTTACACTATCAAAAGAAATGAAGGGGAAAACAGGCCAAGATCGTGTCTCTCTGTGTGTATTTTGTTTTGTTGTTTGTTTGTGGGGTATTTGCTTATAACAGTGTTACTCTGTGCATAATTCTTCTGGTTTGAACGCTTGACGCCCCAGGATTTTGTTTGAGCACCTCAAGAAAAAAATACAGACCAGCTGAAGGAAAAATTCAGAAATGAGTGCACGTCTGGAGAATGTGTCCTTTGAGGAAAGAAGCAGGGATTTTTAGAGAAGGAAGACTAAAGACAAAGATTTATTTGAATTTTTTTTTCCCCCCTCTCACAAGTGAGATATGCTGAAATTGTTTAGGAGAAAAAGGTAAGTGGCACAAATTGCAGGAAGGAAGAATTATGTTTGAACTGAGAGATGCAGACCACAGAGTAAGAGTGCTGAAGTCCTTGGAATGATCTGTGCAGGGAGGTAACTGGAGGTCTGTAGGGTTGGGTTAGACAGGGGACTAGAGGATCGAGACCTGTGCTCTCTGGAGTCAAGTGAAAAAGAAAGAACTCAGATAACCTAGTGGAGCTTGTTTCATAAGCTGTCACCTGCATAGGCTGCTCTTCTCTGGCACTTCATCAGTTACAAATATTTTCTTACAAAACCCAATCAATAGAAAAGAAACAAACCAACCTAACAAAACCCAACCAAACAAAAACACCCAAACAACCCCCAAACAAATAATAAAAAATACAACACCAAAAAACCCAAACCAAACCCAAACAAAGGTGCACCCAACAACCCGAAATAAACCTACTGCCATTTCATATCAGAGGTGATTGTTGTAATTCTGAAAGCTTTATTTGCTTTCCACTAAAAACAGCCCCTCAGGCTCCTCTGGGTCCAGCTAAATCCAAAGAGGTGCCTTTGCCAGGTGAAAGATGGGCTGCTTTTGGAAGCATTTTTTCAAATTATTGCTTGCTAAGAGTAATGAGCCGTAGTTTATTTTGCTGAAGTAGCTGCAAAAGTGCCAAGAGGTCTTTCATACCAACAGTTGGAGTTTTATAAAGGCAGGGGGAAGTTAGAATTGAGCCTGGTCTAACAGAGTATTGTTCTGTAATAAATGTTAGTGCTGGGACACTTAAAAACCAGCTCGCTGTGTCCTGTTCTGAATAGTCTGCACATAGAAGGAATCATTTATGTAGTAAGTGTTTCTAAATGGAGGAGGCCCAAAATGATACATATCCAGTAAGCTGCCAATCTCCTCTTCAGTGAGTTTGTTCTCGAATGTCCCTATGGATTTTTGCAAGAGACCATGTTTTACACGTTTGTCCATAGGTATGCTACCAAAATAGACCAAATGCCAAATCTTTCATCTAGAGATCCTCCTCTCAACCTCAGTGATATCTCTACAGGCTTCCATATGTATCTCATGCAAATGGCACATATCACAGAAGAGAAGCAAATGGCATTGGGCCAGAAGGAAGACCCAGGTCAGTCTAACCGCAGTCCAGGGAACTGCTTATGGAACAAATACTCCTGAGAGTAGTTTCTAAACATGTGAAGGACAAACAAGGTCATTGGAAACAGCTAGTTTAGTTTGAAGAGGCAAATCATTCTGACCAGTCTCATTACTTTCTGTGACAAGGACCAGTGCTGTGGACAAGGGATGGGCAGTGGATGCTGTATACCTTGATTTTAGCAGGGACTCCCAGGACCATGTCCCACAGTGTCCTTATCATTAAATCAATGAGATAAGGAGTGGAGAAGTGAAAAATAACGTGGTTGGAATGTTGGCTGGGCTGCTGGGGTGGAAGAATCAATCAGTGGTGCAAAGCCCAGCTGGAAGCCAGCAAGTAGTGGTGTCTTTGAGGGATCAGTATGAGGATCAGTGCTGTTAAATGTCTGTCTGCTGGGACTGAGCATGTTCTCGGCAGGTTTGTGAGCAACAGCAACTTGGGGGGAGTGGTTGATAATGCTGGAGGGCAGGGCTCACACTCGGAGTGCCCTGGACAGGCTGGAGAAGTGCATTGGCAGGAGCCTCATGAAGTTCAATAAAGGCAAGTCCAGGTCCTGTATCCACAATAGAGTAACCCCACATGACAAGATAGGCTGGACACTAGCCAGGTGCCAAGTGACTTTTTCAGAAAAGTACCTGGAGATCCCAACAGGAGAAAAGGTGAAAAAGCAAGTTAGCAAAACGTCCTCACAGCAAAGGTGGCCAAGCACATCCTAGGCCCTCTTAGCAGGAGTCTAGCCAGCAGGTCCAGGGAAGTGATCCATACCCTCTATTCAACACCTCTGAGACTGCCTTTGGAGTATTTGGTCCAGTTTTGGGCTCCCCAATACAAGAGAGACACTGACATTCTGGAGCAAGTCCAGTGGAGGCCAGTGAGATGGCAGGAGCACATGATGTACTGTGAGAGGTTAAGGGAACTGGGTTTGGTTCAGGCTAGAGAAGCAGATATGCAGAGGAGAGTCTCATTGCTGTCTACAATTACTACATCAGAGGATTTGGAGAAGATTGAGCCAGGCTCTTCTCAGAGGTGCACAATAACAGGCTGAGAGGTAACGGACACCAGACACAAGTTGGAACCTGGGGAATTCTGGTTAGAGAAGAGGATGTTTTGCGGGAGGTTGTTAGTTTGTTTTTAAACAATAAGCATGGTCAGGTAGTGGAAAAGATTGTCCAGAGAGATTCTAGAGTCTCCTTTCTTGAAGCTGTTCAAGACTAACCTCCCACTCAGGTTCCTGAGTGACCTGATCTGACTAGAGCTGCTTGGAGTAAGAGGTGGGACCAGATATCTCCAGAGGTCCCTTCCAGCCCAGAGTGTGCTGTGACTCTTTGCTGCTGCCATGCGGAGCCATACGTGCTGTGGAAGTGTGATCCTTCAGGCTTCCTATAAACAGAGGCTCCCTTTGCAGGGAGTTGGTTCACAAGGCATCAACAAAGAGAGGGTTTTTTGAGTTTTGTGACTCAAGCTGCAATTCACAACAATCAAGCCAGAAATCTGAGCAGCTTACTCCGATGCAGAGGTAGCCTTAAAGGGAATTCATGTGTGCACTGGTTTACAGCACAGCCCTTCAGGTTTGCTCCCTTGAGATGTCTCCCAGCCTCATCTCATTCTGATGAGGCATCGGTTTTATCGTCCGGTCGAGAGGCTCTGAGAGGTCAGGGCAGATAAAGGAGGACAGGAGGAGGACACAGTCCATTGCCAGGAAGGGATTTGTGCCATTCCCTGTAGGGTAAGAGTGGATAATATCAGGTTCTGGCTGATGCTGCTGGCTTATGGATGCTATAGAATGTGGAGGAGAAAAAAAAAAAAAGTAAAGTATGAAAGTACACCTCAGAGAACATCTACAGTTAAATAACCCTCCCACAGCCTCTTTCTTTTTTTTCTTCCTTTAATTTATACCAAAGCTCTTACCCAGGTTAGAATGTGTAAATAGTCTTGTGAGGGGAAACAAAGTGGAGATTTTTTGAAGCTGTTTATTCTCTCTCCTTTGCCCTGTTCTATTTTGAAGTTTGACGTTAGCGTCTTTTGAAAGGGAGCATATGGCATTTCTAATTAAGGCCTATGATTTTCTGACATATAACTGAATAATACATTCCAAATGCTGGTAAGCCTTCCAGATGAAAGAATTTTCCGCGCTGAAGCACCGGAGCTTTGTGCTACAGCTTCCTGGAGTACTTATGCTGTGTAACACTGATCTCCTGAAGAGCTTCGAAGAATTCTGCATACAGTATCAGTGCGGAGAGAAAAGAAGGGGTGTGTTTCTTTTGGCTGATGTTAGTTAGTGTTCCTTGACAGGCCCAGGTAACAACCGGTTTCCTTGGTTCCTGAAAGCAGTCAGCGTAGCTTCATTTGCCCACCTTTTGATCTGGTTGGGGATTTGATTCATCCCGATCAGATTTTGGGTTGGACTGGAAGATTCCTTTGCGTTTATTTGCACCAGTAGCTCTCGTAGAGCCCTTCAACATCCCCAAAATAATTTGCATCTCTCCTTTCAGAATTTGTTGCCAAATTGTCTTCCTTCACCTTGAATGCGTGAAACCTTTCTGAAGTTGTAGCTTATGATAGATTTCTGGTGTGAGCCAGGTTTCTTGAGCTTCTTAATATGTCCTTTATGTCTCTGAATGGTCCATGTAGTCAATCTAGGGAGGGTTTCCTCAATTTTTTTCCCCCCTCTCCTCTCCTTGCTTCCACGGAAGGCAGAGGGGCTTCATTTGTAGCTGATCTCTTCGATCTGGTTGGACAAATCAGGAGAGGAGAGAATTAAAAAAATATAATGTATTTAATTGCTCTGACTTTTCTTGAAGCCATTAGCAGGCCTGGATGGTAAATGAGGACTTTTGCCTTTACAATATTGTTGGTAATTTTAAATAGAAAGTTGATTCTTCAAATGCATTTCTTCCATTGGAACTTAATGGGTTCCTTTGGTTCCTGGGAAACGCTTTATAGCAATAGCAGGTTTTAGTTAAAATGCTGCCATTGGGGTTTTTAGATCTTCATTATTTCTTCATTATTTCCATCTTTAGAGCCAGTGAATGTGTGCGAAAGATTGGGAAACCTTAAAATCCAGTTTCTTGTAGATTTATGATGAGTGTGGGTGTTCGTTTCGTTTGAAGTGTTCAAATGCAGGTCGGTCTTGTATTTTGGGGCCTGTAACACTGCATGAAGATATCACTAATTCAATGTTCAGTTTGAAATGCAAAGAGATTTCTGACACTCTTCTCTCTGGGTAGCATTTTTGCCTTTAATTGCCCTTGAAATGCAGTGTGGGCTGTCTTTGTCCTCACAGTTTTTTTGTCACGTTCAAGCGCTGATGATATTTTTATTAATGACTTGTATTTGACAATTGCTATAAATTAGAAATGGGTAATTGAAGTGAGAATGACAAGGATGAAGGCTGATGAGGATAATTGTACCAAAGGTCCTCTTTTGCCTGAACTGCTCCTGTTGCCTACGTAAAGGTGGAGGTGAAGTGTTTAAGGTACCTGAGGAATTCAAAATGGAAAGGAATTAAAGACAGGTCAGCAAGCAGAGGTGTCTGAGCTGTGTTCAAGAGAGTATCGAAGGGATTTGGGGAGCAGATGTAGCTTTGGGCCTCCTTTTTTGTTTTATTTTAGCTTCTCAAGACAGTTCAGCTCGCAGGAGGGAGCAGCCTTGGACACCCTCCAACATCTAAAGCCTCAGAGGCCTTGGAGGATAACGGGGCCGTTGCAGCGTCCTCGTTTAGGTCGCGCGTAATAAAGGTGCTGAGAACTGGAACCCTGTCAGAGTTTGGTGGTGTTGAAATTGTACTTGTGGGTAATTTTTAACAGCGTTTTATTCAAATAAAACTGGGAAAAATCCAAATAAAAAAAGCCATGTTTACGTGAGGAGCTGCTTTAAAGAGCTGGGTTGTTCAGCTGAGAACACACTTGGAAGTTGTTTGGTTACGTGGATTATTGGTTAATTGAGCAGACTATCCCAGGCTCACGTTGCCCTTCTGGTTTTGTGTATCAGTCATATAATGACATATATCCCTCCATAAGTTTTATCCTTAATACTTAACAAAGTTTCTTTTCCATTTGAGGCCACCTTTTCTGTTCCATGCAGTATGACCTTTCATGTCACACTGGTGTTTTTGCTGATCATCCATGAACTTGTTTCAGTCAAAAAGAAAGTTATTTTATGGCTCTGAGTAAGCTTCTTGAGGTAAGAGTACCTCATGAGAGCAGAGTGGCACGTAAAGGATGCGGTGTCATGAACCAGCATTATCTACTGTGCTTTAAAAGCAAGTTCTCTTTATGTGAGGCCTGGAGTGGATGTGACTTTTAGATAATAACTGCATTGTGAAATGTCTTTACATGAACAGCTGACAGCCTTGAATCTCCTCTCACATCAAGCTTTTCTAGATCCCAGCCCTTTTTGCTGTAATAGTGCTGGGAATTATTTCCTAGTCTTGTTCTTTTAAACTTTACGGTAACTTTATTAATACCCTAGTTTTGTCAAGTCTGCTAAACATCCTTTATGGTTCCACTAATATTTTCTGTGTCTTTTTGTGGTTTTAAAACCAATACGTGAGAAGAATTTGTCTGAGACCTATATGTATGCATCTTTAATGTCTGTTCTCCTTGGTAAATCTGTGCATGCTTTTGTTTTGTCTTTTTTTTTTTATTTCCTTTTTTTTTTTTTCTTTTTTTTTCTTTCTTTTTGCAGAGAGTGATAATGAACTCTCCAGTGGCACTGGTGATGTGTCAAAGGATTGTCCTGAGAAGATTTTGTATTCCTGGGGAGAATTACTGGGGAGATGGTAATGCTTCATTTCTTAAAATTAGATGTTTAAACACTAACCTTTTCTTTGTTTAATGAGACTGTATGCTCTTGAGAGGAGGCTTGAAATCCTTCAGCTTGCACAGTTTACAGACAAAAACACAAAACACACTGAAGTGTGGGGTTTTTTTTAAACCTAGTTTAAAAGGGACTGGTAAATCATGTTATTTTAACCTGCCCTTATTTTATGAACCTCTCCCACAGCATCTGCAAGTCTTGTTTCAGTCAGTGTTGGAGAAGATGGCCGTGCACGCTCACGCTGCAGCTTTGAGTCTTCAAATGCAGAACTTTCTGGCCGTCTGTTCTTTGGGGCTGGATGTTAAAATCTCCTCAAACTCGGGGCCTCTTAGCGCTAGGATAGAAAAGACAGAGCAGCTCTAGTCTGTTCTGTCTGAGCCCTCGGTGATAGTGACATATTTAATTGATTGATTTGTTTAGAAGCACTTCTTTGTTTAAATTTCTAAGCATGCTGTCTGTAAGCACTTCAAAAGGGATTCTAGAAAGACTGGGATCCTCACTGAAACCGTTTCTGCTGGAGAGTAAAATGAAGATCTGCAAGCCTAGAGGATGTTCTCAACAGTGTTATTTTTGTGGTTTAATTAAGTACTTCAGTAGCAGCTACTTTGCCAAGACAGGAAAAAGTCTGTGTATTTGCTACCTCTGAGAGACCTTACACTATTAGCAAATGCCAGAACCAGTTATTTGGTTTTCCTTTTGTGAGTAATAGCTCCTGCTGCCTGAGACAAACATAATCAGAGGCCCTTAATCTGGAATTGGCAAACTTTCCTTTTCCTAACTCCAAAAGGAGAGCTGTAAACCATTTTAAGGATTTATTTTGGCAATTCCCCCCCTTTATTTGGCCACTACATCGCCTCTTGCTACTGACCTCAGCTTTAGTAGAGATCCCATGCAAAGGTTACTCAATGAGACATCACAAGATTTTACTGAGCTTAACAGAACCCTTCCCTACTGCTTGTTTTTCATTTTTTTGTCATCCAAGTTTCTGGTCACATTGAAAGATCTTTTTGGGGAAGCATGAACATTTAATGGAATGACTGTATAAATATTGTGGCTATGGACCCTCTGGATGATAAGAAGACAATACTGAGGAAAAGAGTGGAAGTCAGTTGATCCCTATCAACAAATGTGTTTTCCTCACCTGAAAAGCTGATCTGCTCTGGAGCTGTTGAGAACGTTCCAAAGCCTGTTCTAAAGGACAAGAGAGAGTTTGTAAATTGATTGCAGTTTTAGATCTGGCACCCCAAGGCCAATGAGGAAGGCCCTCCTGAGTCCTTAAAGAGCTGTGTGGCAGGTTTGTTTCAATACAGATTGCATTCACATTCAAAGATGCTCCTCCTAATTATTATTATTTTTATTTAATTGTCTTTTTGGTTGATTCTTTTAGGTAACTTTTGCCCTTGACAATGATGTGCACTCCTGTGGATAAACATGTAGTAACAAACTGATCACAGCTCATTCTCTCAAATTTCCCTTAACCAACTATTTCTTCAAGTCACTCAAGTATCTGCTTCAATGAGACAAAACATTTAAGGCTTCTGGAGTAAACTGTTTTGAAGTCCTAACAGAATTTACACTCGTAGCTCAGAGAATCACTAAGTAGTTAAAACACCTTACTTAAAAAGGGATGAGAAATGGGAGATCCCAGCCAGCTTGAAGACTTGGAATAGCCAAACGTTTTCTTTAAAAGAGTGTCCCAAGCAATATTAACCTTTTGAGAGAAATTCAAGTGTATAAAAGACTTGAATTCTTGAATAGTGTTATGTTACCTTTTAAGACCAAAACTTGGAAAGAGTAACAGATGAAAAATGTTCACAACTTGAAAAGTAAAAATAGATTGAAATAAAATCTAGTGTGTTGAAAACGGCAGCATATGCTAGTGGAATATCTCTGCACTGGCAAAAAAAGTAAATAAACAAAAAGTAACATTTCCATTTGCAGAACTGGTGTGCTGATTTGTCTCTTAGATGAAAAATTTCTTACATTTTAATTGCTTCTTGTCATTTCATTAAAATGTCACCGTAATCTAACAGACTGACTCAGCAGAAACATTCCTCCAAGCATCTCCTTCAAACATACAAACAGGAATAAGATAATTTACCAAAAAGATACAATGAACTGTAAGAAGGTAATAGAATATCTTTTAATTTATTTCCCTATTTCCTGCAATCCTCAGCATTAAAGTTGTTCTTGCAAGCCAAGCTAGTTTAGCTGAGAACCGATTCTGATGTATTCTTGTTTTTAAAAGTAGTAATGATCAATAGCAGCCTTTGATCAGAAATACTTGTTTGTCGAGGTGCAGCATAGTCTGCTCATCACTGTTCTGTATCCTTGCTCTTGGATGGTTTAAAATCACGCCTTTGAATTTTGTGCAGGAGGATTACAGCACTTTGTAACAGATTAGAGATGTCAGCGTCCATCAATGACCCATTTTTTCCCAACGTGCTAAAGGATAAGACTAGAATAAGACAAGCTTTTCTTCTTACACTTGTTGCTGTTGCAGTCTGGCCAAGCAAGTGTCAGGAAGTGTCTTGGAATGTAAAGTGCTTGGTCCTCTACTCAAAGGAGGGGGGAAAAAAGCTTATTTGCTCATTATTGTAGAATATGGATCAAGGATTAGTAATGATCAAGCTGTTTCCCAAACAGATGTTCAGAAACCAAAAAGTTACCTATTAAAGTTACAGAGTTGGCCTTTACTGCATCAACTAATGTTGCTAAAGTATTACCTCTGCCACAAAACTACCTAAATAGACAACAGATCCAGTACAGCTCGGTGTACTGTAGCAAGCTCAAGTCTCAATCGTCAGTAAGTTCAGTAGTAAGGATAATATTAGAGCATGGAAGGTGCATTTCTTGCCCTAAGCTCCTTGTGTTGTTCCCTTGCTGTTACTGAAAAATTGCCTGTTAGGTTTCTGTGGGAATGTACCTTTTTAGGTATTCATTTTACTTTACCTGCGTGCCAAGGCCTCGGAGAAGGCTGCCTGTGTTTCTGATACGACACGTGACTAAATCCATGGAGTAACCAAACTCATCTGATTCGAGGTGTGCTGGGAATGCTTCATTTTCACACAACTCGACCTTTACAGTTCTGGTGTCTTTTATTTAGTTGCTCCCGAATGTACGTTTAATCATTTTGTAACTCTTTAGAATGTTTAGTCCTTTTACTATTTCATGTTTTGTCGTTCTAGCTTTTTCCCATCGCCAGACCACGTGTCTAATGTCACTTGCTGCAAAATGTTCTGAAAACAGAGGAAAGGGCCTCGTTGGGTTTTAATTTGGCTAACGGAACGACCAAGTTTGAAATGACTTGTATTGCACCACAGATTTCAAATCAAAAGAATTATTAAAATAAAGAATCACTGTGATTAAATGAATAAGGACGTTATATAATCACGCTCTTAATTCTCAAGTCATTTGGCAAAATGGGGATATCATCCTCGGAGTATTGGGGGAAAAAAAAAGGTTTATTTAGAGCACTTTTTAAATTGAAACAGTAGTGGTTCACATCTTAATGACCTGTTGAAAAGAGTGAGTACTGTAAACATTTCCTTAAAGTCGAGGGTCAAATTGCAGGTTACTGAATGCAGTCGCAGCGTGGTAGCATTTGGCTGAACTGCCACTCTCACTGTTCTCCTGCCAGTAGAGCTGGAAAACAGAACAACGGTCAAAACAACAACAGAGCAAAGCACCTCCTGCCTTAGAAAGAATAGTGAGTTGGTTCACACAGCCTTCCTGCTGCATCGCTATGAAAGTTGCCCTAATAAGTCAAAGCAAGGTTTAATCTAGATCAGTAAACACTGTTATCTCAGAAAGGAGTTCTAAACATCTGTGACTGAAAGCTCACGTGCACTGATTTTATCCTAAATGTATGGGCTCAGTGACTGGATTACCTCTGAAAAGCACATCTGTAGTATTCAACCTGTCTCAATATGGCCTTTTCAGAGTCCTAAACACCAACTTTTGTAGGATTAATTGTGCACTGTTGGAAAATAGAACTTGCAAATGTCTTCCTACATCTCTTGGTATGTGTACAGATAGTAAATCACCAGCTCAAACTAACAAACAGATTTATTTGGAATAAAATTGGGATTTTTGCCAAGGGATGTGCAAGTGTTACTGCTCTGTGGGACTTGCAGCGTGCTCTTGGTGTGAAGTGTGGAGCTGGAGCTTGTGTTAGTACTCTTAAAACTGGCTTTTCTTTTTCTCCCAAACTGATTTTGCTATGCAGCTTAACTTGATTTTTAATTTCCTTTTCTTAATTTAAGCTGAACGTATATGTTGAACAAATATTTAGATAGAATTGCCTGCACAGATGGCATAATGTTCTGTTGCAATTCGAATTATTCTTCATTAGCCAGTTTAGTTCAATTTCTGCAATTGTTTATTTGTTTAATTTTCTTGAATTTCTCTATACCTAGAGAATTTGGAGATCATTGCATTTTGCCACTGGTTGTTACTGTAAATCCTTGCAGAACATTTGCTTTCCATCTGACAAGTACTCCTTAGTGTAACAAGTGGAAGAGAAGTTTATGTTGCCAGTTGCTGACTCTCTACTTTCAGAATAACATTGGAAAGTTTAATTTTTTATGGGATTTTTTTTTTTTTTTTATTTATAATCTTGATTTCTGCTGCCGTGGTTGAAGTCTAATAGGCAAATGATTGTCTGTTTCTCAGGCACAATAATCTTGTTGTGAGGCCAAACGGATTATCTACCCTGGTGAAAAGTGGGGTGCCAGAAGCACTGAGGGCAGAGGTTTGGCAGTTGCTGGCAGGATGCCATGACAACCAGGCGATGCTGGATAAATACAGAGTTCTCATCACGATGGTAAGTGATTCTTTTCATTTATTTTTTTATTTTTAATTTAATAATTCCTCCCCGCTTCGGTTAAATTGGATTGTGCTGAGCAGCAGTTTTATTCAGTGGCCAAGCAGTGAGAGTGAAACAGTTATGACTTGTTAGAAGCAACTGAAATTGTGATTAGGTGACTTTACCTCCTGCCAGGGGTACCTGCTGAATGGCATTAACAATAGAAATTGCTGACCTATATCTGCAGTAATGCTTGACATTTAGCTTTCTCTTCCCTTACTGTGATGATAATAAGCACATCAGCTGCTTGTTCAGGTGTTTGGTGGGTTTTGTTTTCTTGTGAACTCAAATTTGTCGCTTCATTTTCTCAGTGGTTCTTTGTATGCCTTCTTTTTCTGGGTTTTAATTCAAAGAAGAAAACCAATCAAAATGAAACAAAACCTCGCAAATAGGGATTTCTTGTTTTGGTGTGCTCAACAAGAACGTTAACAAAACTGATACCTAGTCAGAAACCAGTCTCCTTGCTGAGGAGAATCCTTTGGGAAATCTCTTCCCGTTCTGTGTACTCAGTAAACACCCTAAGAAGTTGTCTACACAGATACTCCAGCTGTGACTGAACACTTGAGAGCCACGGTGTTGTAGCAGCAAAAGCTCTGTGTGGTGTCGGGAGGGAAGCTCACCGGGTGGGGTTCTAAACTTCTTGCCCCTGCAGGGTAGTTTGGCTCTCGGAGAAAAGTGGGGATCTGCAAACCGATCGTTGTTGCAGGAAGGGATGAAGAGAGTTTTCTGTGTCACTCACAGAAAGTGGTGGATTTGTTTTCATCTAGGGAATGAATCATCCGTCCGTACAAAACTTCTCGGGTAGGCTTGGTTAGTAAAAGTTTCCTTCTCTAGTGTTGCTGTATCTTTTTGATACTTGCCCTCTTAATTTGACCCACTCGCTATGTTTGTAAAGTTTAGAAGCGTCCTCCAAGTGAGAGCTGTCCTCAGGGCTTCTCTTTCCCCTGCCCCTGAAGAAGGATGTTTTGATAGTGTCATTTTTTTCTTTTCGACGTTGCCATTGGGTTCTGTTTTCCTTAGAAACCATTCACAGGACATCTGTCAGCTGTATGTTGCATCAAAACCACCTCCATTATTTTGCTGTCGCTTTCCAAAAGCGGGGAAGATGTTTGTTTCATAGTGGAGGAGGGAGTGGAAAACTTCTAAAATGCAAGCCTTAGCTTGACGCTGGGGCCTCGTGCCTTAAAAATACCTTGCTCCACTTGGCCTTTTCACGATAGAAATACTTCAGTGACGTGTGTTTTGGAAGGTGAGATTGCACGTGGTATTGAATATCAGCTGCTATCCTGCTCACGGACTAGGAAATGAAATCCTATTCTCAACTGAAGCGTTTATGCAAACTCGGTTTTCTTTTCCTGCACTTCAGTTCTGAAATCACAGAATTTCTTCCCTAGTCTGTATTTTAACTGTTGGTGATCGCATCGGTTGGCACGCGAGGCACGAAAGGCTTCAGGAAAAGAAGTGGGCAGGAGGGAGTCCAAGCCAAAGCAAAGCTACGGCCCAGTTTTAGGAGTAGTTAATATGGAGTGCTCCAAAAAAAACTACTCAGCTAATATTTTTTTAATGAATTATTACCTGATTTTTATGTCTGTGAACAGAACTTCCTTTAGTTTCATTTTGGTGCCTTGATAATGTGAATTAAGCTTTTTTAGAGGGAGGCATGTATGTATTCTCTGAATCCTACTGAAAGCTTTGCTGTAGTGTTCTCTTCTGTCGATAATAATATGCGTGTTAAACTTCAGAGTTATTTAGTGGTTGTTCACTTGCTTCTCCTGGATGAAAAAGCAGAACTGATTTCTTTCCTGCATTGTGTGCTACCGTCCTGACAGACCAACAATAGGTACTTTTTTCCTTAATTATTTATTCCCATTAAATACATAACTTCAGTTTGGATTCTTTCCAGTTATACATTGACGTTTGCACCCATTCCTTCTCTCCTTCTATTTTGGTCATTCCGTGTAGCATTTCTCTCTTGGGTTCACTTCTGGAAGCTGGATGTTTTTGTGGGTGGCTTGACCACTTCAGTACTACACTTGGTAAGCGTGTGCAGATGTCTGTATGACATTCCTGGGTGGTTAGAGTGACAGTGTTCAGCACTTGCAGTCTTGAGAATCAAGTGTGCTGAGATAGAAGAAGCAGGAGGTGACAGCAACATCTGCAGACTTGACCTAACCACCTACATACCTCCTCATACAGCTGCCTCAGGTACAGCTCTCTCCCTTAAACAGCTCCCTGTTGCTGAGGACTGTGGTTTAGTGGTGCCCTGGCAGTGCTGGGTTAACCGTTGGACTTGATGATCTTAAACGTCTCTTCCAACCAAAACGATTCTGTGATTCTGCTGCCTGGTTCTCTTGAACCTTTCATAGCAGCATCTATGCTGCTCTGTCTCTTGAAAACTGTCAGTTTATTATCATAGCTTATAAGGTGAATTACTGGAGTTACTAGTAGTGGATGTACTATACCTAATTTCTGACTACATCTTCTGGGAGACAGAGGTAAGTACGTTGAAAACTGGAGCTTTAAAACTACTACTGTGTTGCTGGTTAACTCTTGTTTGAAACTGTGGAGGAGGAGAACTGTATTTTCAGCAGGCCAAAAATGCATTCCTTGGGCTGAACTGAACGAGAGCAGCCGCTCGACGTTCAAACCCCCTCCGGAGTCAGTGGTACAGAGATGTTTGTTGTCCTAGGCCAGCTGCATGTGGTCGGTGCAGAAGTGGTGTGCTGGACTGGCCAGCTCTCTCTCTCATCAGGGAGCAGCTCGGCTGTGCACGTTACTCTCTCTGTACCCATCCGTATGCAGAGCTCCCAAAGCTGCTGCGGTATTTTCCAGTTAGGGGAGTGTTTTGTGCAATGTGTTCTGCAGCAGAGAGTAATTTGGGGCTTGATTTAGTGCTCCAGTTCAGCACAGAAAGCAAAATAAAATCTGTCTTATTTAGAAAAATCAATGCCATACTTACTTTCTCCAGAAGGCATGTCCTCTAGTCCTCTGCACTGGAGGTCAGCACTCTGTCAAGAATGATCTAGTGAGCTGTGTTTCTGTTCCCATATCAGAGCATTCACATGCTGAGGCATTTCCCTTCTCTAGGTGAGTTGGGAATTCCAGGAGGGAAGGGAGAAAGAAATCCTTCTGCCCTCACCAATACTTTCTTACTGACAGGCACTGGCTTGGTATATCTTACATCTCCTGCTGCGTTCCAGCTTGGTGATTACCATGAGCAGCTCAGGAATTTTGACTGGAGCACAACAGGAGGTCTTGCATCCAATTTTGAGAGTAGGAGTTGTGATTTGACAGCTGCTTCGTTTCTGACATGTATGTAAATCTGTGCTGTATGACAATCAGAATGTGCCTTAGGTACCTTCCTGGCATGTGTGCCGCAGGCTTTTGACCCTGCTGCATGTGGCACAGTGCAGGAGGGGGAAAGTAAAACATATATCAGCAGAGATAAATGTGTACTTTTTATTTATATTAAAGAAAATACAGAGGCAGATCATAGTGAGACAACCTGCTTATGTGATGCTGATGAAGGGGTAATACTGGTACCCACACATAGAGCTTTTGGAAAGGGGTGTCAGATCTGTTTTTTAAGAGAGAATGAGTAGAAAACCATGTACAAGCTAGGGGCACTTCATTGATAGGGTTTTTTCTCCTGCCTTCTTGACATTATTTCACGTTCAGCTTCACTGGTCCCTCTCAAGAGACTCAGAGGAATTCTGCCAGGATGAGATGTATTTTGAGGTCCCATGAGCTGCCTGGTGGCAAGCCACAATTTACCCCATTTACAGTTGAGGTGACTGGTAATGGTCTTCAGTGATAACTGTAGTCCACCTTCCCCCACTCCATCCCTTCAGACCAGGTGTCAGGCACTGTTGATCTGTGAACCATCAGAAGTCTGCTGGCCCTGGAGGGCCATAATAAAGCAGCTTACTACAGAACACTTGTGTTTGAATTGAGACAGATGTTTTATTTATTACATCCTAGGCCGCCTATTATTAACCTTTTGCTGTTCTGTTTTAGTTGGTTTCCTTCCTGTATGTGTTCTCCCTGCTGAATTTGTAGGGTGGGACTCCTATCCATCCTTTTCAGTATCGTGGACTGGGTGCCTGTTCTGCAGTGCTGTTACTGGTTCCTCTTGACAGAACCTACGCTCAAGTCCTTCTTCCTCAGTCACAAAGTGACACATGGCAGGGCTGTGTGTAGTTTCAGTAAAATAAGAAAAGCAGAAAAAGAAGGCATTCGTTCACATTTTGTAGTTGGAAAACTTGTGGAAGAACCATTTTAAGGTAGAATTTATGATTGTTAAATGTATTCTTTCTTAGTAAGAAACTTTCAGTTTATCATCTGATGTCCATGAAGAAATGAGCTGGCTGTATAAAGTGCATCTAACAGCATCCGTAGACTCTGGTTTAAGGAAACAAGACTAGTTTTAAATTTACCATTATTTTTTTTGAAGAACGATATCAGAAAAGTAAACCTGGTTTCAGGTAAGGTAGATGTTGGTAGTATTTTGTTACTCAGAAGCTAAAAAAGTTTGCTTATGAATGTGAACGTCCATCGTGACTTTGAGTGGAAGGTCTTCAGGAAAAACTAAATGACTGTCCTTCCAAACAACTTGTAAGGGAACCAAAAATAAGATTATTTGTTTATTGTCAGAATTTCCTTTGGCAATATGAGCATGTGCCCAGAACAGTTAAGAGATAATAACTAATTAACGGGTCAGGCTTCAGAAGAGTTGGCTGAAAAACAGCTTTGTCTGCTGACTGTGCGATGCTGTTTTGCATCTGGGCCAATAACATTTTAAGCTACTCTACAGAAGAGTGGAAGTCCTCATTCTTCCTAAGTCTGAAGCAAATATGAGGCAGGTTGTTTTCGGGATAAAATTTTGCCATATCATGAAAATATTTTATCTCAGTAACATAATAATCTGAACTTGGGACTCATCACACAGAGGTATAATTCTCATGGCACAGGGACCAGGTATACAAAAGCACATTCCGTTGCTGGAAGGGCTTGGTGTTTGGGGCTGGAATCTGATCACTTTAGAGCTAATATATTTAGTTTATCTGTTCTGTTTAGACCTGTAGTATTATTTCTGATTCCCACAAAACAAATCCTTTCATTTTAAAGCAGAAAAAAAAAGGGGGGGGGAAGATTTCAGATTTCTGGTAAGAAGTTTTGCAGGCCCGGATTGATTAATTAATGAATTAAAATGGCACTTCAGCATTGTTTGCTGAAAGAGCAGTAAATGATGGCAAATGGGAGCAGTCTGTGTATGCAGGTGGAGTTACACGTTCCACGTGGCTCTCATGAGTTTTCTCAAGCCCTCTGCTGCAGGTGCCCAGCTGCCTGGGCCAGGAGCGGCTCTGCACGGCTGGAAGGACAAGGGATGCTGGCTACGAAGGCAGCCCTGTGGGTTTCTCTTGGTTGGTGCCAACCAACTGGGTTTTTGACAAGTTTTTGGTACTCTTTAGGATGTCCAAAATGGAAAGTTACAAATGGGATAGCTAAACCCAGCAAGTACAGTTGTTGAAGTTTCATCATCTGCTTAAGCAGAGTCTTCGTGCCATGGTCTGGCCGATGTGGTGGTGTCGGGTCATAGGCTAGATTGCTGATCTCAGAGGGCTTTTCCAGCCTCAGTAATTCTGTGATTCCATGCATTGAATTAACTTCAGTTATCTGTTTTCCTTGGTGCATCTGTCTGCAAACATCTCAAAAGGAATGAAATCAACTCTCATGTAAACCTAAAGTAGATTTACTTTTTAAACTTGGAAATTACCAAAGCTGTTCAAATGAAAAAAAGGTATTTGCTTCTTTACTTCATACTTAATTTCTTGGCTTTTTTTATTGTGGTTTGGTTTTTTTTGGTTTTTTTATTGCTTGCTTAGTAAATGGAAAGTGGAGGAGACTACAGATGAGCCACCGTGTCTATGCAAACGGGATTAAATGCAGTTACTTTGAGACTGGTGCCTCGGTGCCGTGTTTGGGGGTTGCTGTGCTTTGGTTTTTTATTCGTGTGAAGCAGTCGGATTGGAACACTTCAGCTGTGGATTGAGAGAGTGACTTGTACAGGAAGGCTATTTTAGTTGGAGTAGAAAATTAATCAAGCTTGTTATTTGCAGCAGTACTGAAGGAGATTCAGTTAGCACTAGGAAGAGGAATATTTTTTTTTGTCCCAGTGGCATCGTGCGGGGTTCTGCTGCTCAGTGTTCTGAGACTAATTAATCAGTAAGGGTGTCTAATTAAAAAGATGACTGTTCACCAGCTGCCACAGCAGGCTGGTTAATGGACTGAAACATTAGAGTATTTTTGTAGCAAATATTTGTGTTCAGAATGCTGCATCTGTTTGTCCTAACTGAAAATGGGGGAGTTTATGCCTCTGTGTAGAGAGGAACCACTCGTTCTCTGCCCAGTACAGCGAGGAGACACCCATCTCCTCCGAGCTCTGCTGAGCACACTGCTCACAAACAGTGTGAGACCATCAAGAGCTCTCTGGAACGTGTTGGCTTCTCCTTGCAGCAGCTTTTCACAAATGTGTCCGTGTGGGAAGCATTCTCCTGTTTCCAAACAAGCCTGCTGTCCCGGGCTACAGCCAAACCCAGGACGGCTACCATCATTTCTGCTGACACGTGAGCTCATGGCAGCTAGCCTACTGGAAACTGTCAAGGTCCAGCCTTCTGTGAGAAAGAGTCCTGAAATCTTCAGAGGTGGTACCTAGCCCCATTTGTGGTTACAGATATTGGCAAGGCAACGTGCCCATCTTTGCCCAGAATGAATTTCCCAGCGATCTAAGTTAAAAGTTTCAGAAATGTTGATCATTTATATTTTTATTGTTCAAGTTTTTAATTTGAGTCTTTATTTGTTCTCTCTGCTCAGTAGGAACGATCTCCCTTAACTTTTAGAGAGAGCAGATGTCAAGAATGGAGCAACTATATGCTTGTTGGTTAGAAAAGATCTTAGTATATAAGGGGAATTATTAAAAAGTTATGATTTTTTTTCAGTTGTCTGAGAGATAACTAATATTTGTATTAATTTTTTTTTCCATGAGACACTCTAGATGCTAAGCAAAATGCTTCCAGAGGAACTGATCAATTTGACATGTGTGTGCAGCTTTCCCAGTTTCATCTTTCTGTTAAATTCAGCACCTATGGGCAGTGTCTTCAGTGTTACTTCTCCCCACCTTTTCACAAAGGCTAAGGGTAGCATGACTATTACTTAACTCTTCTCTAAAACAGAGATTGTGTATTTCATAGCAAGTAGATTCTTGGTATTTTTACAATTTTATGTGCTTTGTAGAGAAAAAACAGATCCTGTACTGGTTGGATTGATAGGATGCCTCATTTGTGATAGAAGTTGGGTTGCTGGTGCTGACAGTTACAGTCTTCCACTTGTTTGAAGTCTTTTAGGTGGTGCTGCAAGCCGTGGAGAAATAAAGCATATGTGAACTGAAAATACTTACTACAAATTAGTGAAAAAATATTGCCTCTGAAGAGCAGAAGTTGACAGAATTTTAATTCCTTAAATAGCTTCGTTTAAATTCAGACTTCAGATAAAAGGCTTAGTTTATTATGAATGTACCAGCGTACCTAGTTTCATAGTAAATGTTAATATTACCCTTACAAACTCAGGAATACAGTGTCCCTAAGGTGAATTTAATTTGCCAAATTTTGATTCGTTTAGAGTTCATATGGAGAAAATCTTTCAATTTTGTGTGCACAAAAGGGAAAAATCTTGTGCTCGCTCTTCCTCTTCAACAAAATTCTTCAATTTAATGACAGCTCTTTTCAGGAAGAAAAGGAGTAGCATCCATTAGTGTATTTTATTCTTATGTCATCTTCATTTCAGCTTTTATGTAGGATAGTTGAAGTGGAAAATAACACCAATCATACTTTTTTCAGGGCCTGCGTGTGTAAAATGTTCTGCCACATGAAGAATTTTCCTGCCATCTCTTCTCCATCCGCAGCCGCTTCCGATGGCACCAAAATGACACGCTCAACGCCATTCCTGGCTCTTGGGGTGCTGCGTCACCTCCTGCCTCTACAAGTCGCATCATTTGACACACTTGTTCTGAAGGGTAGAGTGCAAATGAGATTTGCATTTGCCCTCTTGCAGACAGCGTTCTGTTTTGTCCAGGTGAATTTAGAATCCCTTCTCTGCAAAACCAGGGGAGCGTAGTTGCCCGTCGCTTCCAACGGAGGTAAACCTCGCGTGCTGTCAGTAGTACAGCCTGAACAGGGTTGAATGGTGGTTACTGGAAGAATTGATATTAAAATTGGTAGTCTGGTAGACTCTGGATATATGTATATTGGTGCAGATGAGAAGAGTTTTGTCGGGTGGGCTGGAGCGGGGATGTCTCAGCGTCTCGTTAGCTCTTTACAGTCAAGTGTGCGGTAATAGCCGGTGCTTCTGGTAAGCACTTGGCACCTCAGAGCTTGTTTTAAAATCCATGATACTCTGTCCTGGATAAAACATCAATAGCTATTGTAATTTAATTTGAATATTGCTTCCTTAATAGGTGCTCACTTTTCCTGTAGTGTTAATAATGCTGCAAGAGCAGCCACAGTAAGACGACGTTCTAACCGCCGATGCTCTACGTCACTGGGTAAAGCTGGCTCATTTCTGAAGCTCTCCGCCTCGTGCCTTGTCTTGCTGTGACGATGCCCATTCTGTGGGTGTGCATCTCTCTTGCAGCCTAGGGCACTGCTTAGAAGAAGCCAATTGCTACTTGTGTGGACCAGCACAAGAGAGCTGCAGTTCCTTAGAACGTCATTTCTTTATTTTTTAACCAACCAACCTTCTCTTGGTACTCTTGCATCTAAAATTCACTTCCTCCTAACCAGCCTCTGCCTTGAAGCCGAGGTTGTGTTACCTGGAGTTCCAGAGGCTGCTTTACTCAAGGACTGGAAGAGACAAACCCCGGGGTGTTGTATGTGACTGTGACAGAGCAGTTAGCAGGAGAGGAATGCAGCCTCAGAAGTCCGCGCTCAAAATCAGAGGAACTGGATTTTCAAGGCCTTGTTTGTAAGGCTAACTAATTTCTGTTACTGCACGTGTAGATGAAACAGTAACATTAGTCTTCAAGAGAGTTTCAGGCCAGCCTCAGTCTGACTTGGAAATAAGAAGGGCGTTTGTGCATCACTGGATTTGGCATGTGCAAGTGGTTTCCATGTGCAAGTGGTTTCCATGTGCAAGTGCAGGGACTCCACCCAAAAATGACTGTCTCTCTTGAAAATCTGAATTGCTAGGTGCAGTTTGTGTTCGGAATGGTTTGTGTCCAAATAAAAGCTGAGGGCAGCTTTCTTGTAGATGCTGTTACGTGGGTTGGGGTGTTTTTTTTGTTTTGTTTTGGTTTTTTTGCAAGGTTGTTTGCAACCATCAGGAACTGCTTTCTGTGAAAGCATAATCTGTGGCCCTAAACTTGCTTACACAGAAGAAGGTGCAGAAGTCAGTCTTTCAAGTAAACAGTAGTTCCTGTGACTATTTAATGAAAGGTAGTGTTTCACAAATCTTAAATACATTTATTTCAGAGAGCAAACCAATTTTTCCTGCCTATTAATTGCGCTGGTTTCATTATGTTCAATGTTTGATGCTGTAAGAATTAAACAGAAGGCTCTAAGTGCTTAGAGAGGAAGACTAAGAATAAGAGGATCCAAAAGTATATTTTATCTACCTTTTTTTATTATTTCTCCAAAGAATCCCAGTTGGTGTTTAAAGTCTCTTAAAATGCCTTTGTTACCTCCAGTACTGGGGGTCAGCATTTTATTAAAGCGTGTTCCACCATCCCAGTGGGCAACCCACAGTAACTGAAGTGAGTAACAGAAAAGGCTTGAGCTGCAGGGGTAGAATAATGAAAGCGTGCATAGGTGATGGATACACCACTGCATTTCAAACTGGAATTTCATAGGGGCTGAATTCTGATACCTTTTGCTACCTTTATGTATGATGACTTTGGGATAAAGCCCCCGATGACACCGTTATTTGTATGTTCTTCAGGATATTCTTCTAAGGCTAACTCAGCCCCTTAAGTACATTTTCCAGTAATCACTTCAGAAGAGATGAGAGACCTCTAGATTTTCTTTACAGCCTGTATCCCTTAAACATTTTTTTGTTTTGGTTTGATTTCCCCCCCCCCCCCGTGTAGTGATGAGTGTGCTCATACCAATTAAGAGTAATTTGCCCTATCAGCAAGCACATTTGCAGCTGCTGAGGTAAACTAACCAAAAGGAGATCAGCTGCAGTCTGATCTTGTGCCTGTACTCTTTCTAATAATCTGTTTGGGTATGTCCACAGAAACCTACCTAATATTTTGGCAGCTAATTTTTTTTTTTTCCTTGTTCTGAATTTTCAGCAGTTGCTTTTAAACTGACAACCGACTATTGATGATGCAGAGCTTCATGGGTTTTATTCATATGCTGCATAGGACAAAGCCATCTTCATATGGCTGGTTTGTATGAAAAGCAACCCAGTTTCAAGATAGAGCCCTTTTCTGCCTAGGCAGTGCAATATACAGCGTGAATCTAAAGCTATATTGTTGTATACGGGGGGCGTGGTTCGAGGCCGTGCCTTATCCAGGCTGTGTGCTTGCCAGAAGAGGTTTCTCTTACTGCACATTCCATCTGTTCTGTGTGCTCTATCTAGTGATTGCAAGCACGGGAGTTTGTAGGTTTTTATTTAGAAAACTTCCTTCCCCTTATTTCTCTGCGGTTCACTGTGTAGCTCTGGTGTAAGGGGTGAGTTGGGAGCGTGTAGCTGGGGTGGGGCAGGAAGGACAAGGTTTGAGACAGCCTTCCTTAGCTTAACGTACCACTGCAGTCTCATTAAGTCTGCTGCTTGTTACATATGTGGCAAAGGAATTAGAGGGACTTTTTGGAATGATGCTGCCTTTCTTTCCTGAATCTGTAAATTTCATTTCAGAAAGCACTTGTGGTGTTTGTTGTCACACCTTCCAGGATTCCCTTTGCCCTTCTGTGAAAACGTTTGCGCTCCAATTCTTCTCTTATGGAAAACTGAAAATATAGAAGCACGTGTTAGGGGTAAAATGTGCTTGCAAATGTTAGGATAAATATTATTTTGGGCTGCTTTTATATATATGTATTCAGTGCAGAATGGCTCTACTTGATGTAAGAAGAAATGTGCCCCCCAGATGCTGAATGCAGGCGATAGATTTACGTAGCTGTCAGTTAAGTGGAGTGACATTTGGACTGTTGCACGTTTGCTTTGAACTCAAAGACTTACATTTCAGGCTACCAAGTTTAGAGTATTCTACCGATGAGGAAACTTAATTTCATAGAAAGCTCAGAACAGAGTGTCTTTTTGTGTTCAGTAGCTGGTTGAGTCAGCAACAAGCCTTGAAAATACGCAGCCTGGCTCCTTTAGCCTAAGCATTAGACAGAATACTTCCAAAACTTTGATTTAGAGCTTTCGCATTCATATTCATCTATAGACTTACCCTGGCTGATGAAAATTTATGTGTGGTGACTCTTGTACGTGGAGTTTCCTTTGCAGAAGCTTTTAGCTTTATCACGGGTTCAGTAGTTAACATATTTTCCTACATTATTTGCATCTCTGGAAATACCTGTGGCTTCATGTGATGCTTAAGAGGGAAGGAGTTTATGGTGTATCTAGCCTCAAGGAGTGATACTGAAGCTGAGGAAGCAAAACTACAGAAATACTCTTAAATTTGCCTGTGTCATCCTGGCTGCACTCCCTTGTATGTTGTTGGAATTTGCAGAGTGTTAATTGGCTTCTTTTCCCTTTAGTGTGAGTGAAGGAGGAACCTGCCTTGGATCTCTGTAATTGGCCACGCTGCTCCTGCGTGCCAACAACTCTCGTGGCCTGGGCTGAGAGGCTTTTCATATGGGTCAGCAAGGAGTAACGAGTGACACTAGTAGGAACCTTGATTAACTGCAGTGAAGACAAAAGATAAGGTACATACTGTGGTAAAATACTGGCTTAGGCTGGGAGGCCGGCACGTGCTGCACACGTGGTTCCCATGCAGATATTGCCGGTGTAAGGTACTGGTTCTACTCATAGTTCTCTGAAGTATCTGCTAAATACTTTGCTTGGTGTTAGTTAGGGCTTACCTGAGTATGGGCTTTGGAACATTTCACAGCACACAGTTCAGTTGATTTTTCCAATAAAAGCAGCCCTTTTGCCAGTCTGACAAGGGATGGATAGGAGACGGCGAGTCCTCCAAGACTGGTGTGGAAGTGCTCGCGTAGCGAGGAGCCCTGGAACGGTGAGCAGGCACGTAGCAGGAATTTAAATGTGTTCTGCTCTTGTCATTCTAGCCATCTTTCTAATTCCCTACAGAAACAGGGGCAGAACTCTGCTGCTTCAGACAAGTGAGTTTTGTTTGGTATTCCCTAACTTTTCGCTTCTTAATTTAAAACCATTAAGTAACTTCTAGTTCTATAATGTCTTCCAGTGATTGTGCTGACTGACATAAATACTGTCCTATTGCTGGTTATTTCAATGAGCTGGTACATCTCATTGATCTAGGTGAGGTCGCCAGGACATGAAATAAGTAGCCTAAGATGGGTGTGTTTCTTCCTTACTGACCATGAGAACTGCGAATGACGAATTTTCTGCTTACCTTGATTTCCTCCCTTGTACTCTGTAGAGTTCTCTGCAACTTCTACTAATTGTGATCTCTGAAGCAGAATCCAAAAAAAACCCCAACCACTACTTGTCTCTGAAGCTTGTTCTGAAAATTGAGTCATAGACGTTACATTTTAAGCCAGCAGAATGTTTGATTATTCTACTTTTGACTGCCTTTAAAATTCTAGTTGCCATAACAACTTTATTTCTTTATTTTTAGCACATCAGTTGCCATAACAATAAAATATAGCTTTTTTGAATGTAACCCTTTTTTCCTCTACTTTTTTTTTATTTTTTTTCTTTGTTTTATGAAGAACCTTCTTTTGGGGGAAAAGGAAATGTGGCAAAGCTCTTCCTCTGTGAACACTTTGGTTAGCACATAAGCTGAAAAAGATATTATTCTTTTTTTTTTTTAATCTAGCCTTATTCAATTTCTATGGCAGATTTTTGAGTACTGAGTATTTCCAGAACTTACTCAGAAAAATGAATGCAAATCGCTGTATGAAAGACTTTGCCTTGTAGGAAATTGCTGTTGGGATGTCACTTTTAAGTGTTGTAGTTAGTTCCATTAGAAAAACAATAACTTTTGGAGAGTAATTTCCAGTATCTTTATTTCATTATATGGAATGGCTATAAATAAGGTATAGGCAGCTCCTGCTGATAAGGGAAGCATTTTTCTTTATGCTATCGAAAGCCGTCCCTCTTCTCTTTGGTTGTTTTCTTTTTCTTTACTAGAGGATTGCTTTCCAGATTACCAGTAGAGTTTTGCAGCGAGTAACTCCCTTTTTGTCATGTCATTCTTTATCTTTTATTAAAAGCCTGAGAACACATTACCCTCAGCTTGTTCCTGAAGCAGACATTACAGATGTGCTGGGAAGAAGGGTGTTCAGGAAACACTCTCTGTGCCTTCTCAAGCCAGAGAAATTCCAGTGGCCACGTAGAAATGATGGCCACTGGCATCCCATGCCAACACAGCAGGTAGGACCCAGTGCTTCCATCTCCACCAGTATGGCATATTGTCAGGTAGTCAGAAGCAGGTATTTAGTGTTTGTATGCTGAGATTTGGGCAGTTGCATGTGATATATCTTGAAACTATACCAGTTAAGAGACTGACATTTAGCTTCAAGCCCTAATTTTGAGCAGAGGGGAAAGGTTTACGTGTGAGTTTACAACAGGTGAAAGAAGTTGGGCTTGAACTTTAATCTAAAGACTTGACTCCTGTATTCCCTGATCATGGCCTTTCCAAAAGGACTTCTAGATCTCAAAAATGCCATCTTAAACCTATTTTTGGTGCTGATAAAGTACATGTTTAATTTCAGGGTGTTTTTTTTTTCTTAGAGATGGCAAATAATGTCAGGTTTGGTATTTCTTTTTGAATAAAGAAAATAATTTCTCAGCTCACATAACATTTTACATGTGCCAATTTCTAGCTATAAATACACATGTCCTCATTATCTAAGACAATCAAAGTAATTTAAGACAAAATTGGCTAGTTATTGGAAGTTGAATGTATTTAGATGTTATTAATCTTGAAACACAGTTATCACAAATTTTAATTAGCTAATTTTTAACTCGGGGTGGGGGATAAAAATCTGTAAATCTAACTCTCAGTGGCATTTTCCAAACACTTATCACTGCTGGGTTCCATCTCTGAGTGTTTGCTCTGTGCTGAGTTTTTCTTCTAGACCACACTTGGTAGGAAGCTATTCCTGATCTTTTTCTCATATATGGTTATTGATGCAAGCGTGTGCTGATATAGACTCCGTGCTGGAAGAGAATATAAGTGATACCTCTTCAGCAGTTCCAGCTGGGAGGAAAATTTGGTCTAAACGAAGCCGAGCTTAAAATCCATAAAAAGAAATTGTGCCATGCTTCGGTTTATAAATAGTTTTCGTGCCACATCCTTCCCATCTTCCTTTTCTCCATTTCTTCCCCAAAGTGGTAGAATAGTAATACCGAGTAACACTTTGTTTAAAGATAGCCTTCTACATTTCACCATTTGCTTTGATTGTTTCCAGTTTTAAGAAACAGTGGAACTGGATCGAAGAGTCCACATTTGGGAGCAGGACCTCCAGCTTCTCGGGAGATCTCGCATGAAAACAAACAGCGAGCCTTGAGTTGTTAACTGCCTTTTGTCTACACCAAGAGTTGAAGCTGACTTTTTCTCCTAGTTGCTCAGTGTTTTTCTGAGCCACCTCTTGTCTCCTTGAGGAAGCACTATTTTTAACAATCTATTAAAGGAAAAATTTAGGGTGGAATGTGCCAATTATGTACGCAAATCAAAATGTAAATTGTCCGTGTGACGAGGCACGCGCTTCTAGCCAGCCCCTCTAGATGAGACTTTGGCTGCTTTGGAGAGCGTACCGTGACCGTTTAACCCAAGCCACGTCCCTGAGAAGGGGGTTTGGATCTCTTTGCCACGCGCCCGTGAAGCTGTCACGGCGTGGCAGCTGCCAGCTACCGGGTTTCAGAAAACACAGTCGGGGTGAAGTGGGTAATTCTGGTGCGTTTTGAGATATATTTGAGAAGGTGGTAAATTAGGCACACGGGTGTTATCTTGGCTCTCGGCGGAGATTCGAAGCTGCCGGAGGTTCTGTTGAGCAGGTTTCTGTCAGGCGGGTTTGTCGGTGTGGTGTTCAGAAGCGTGGCGTGGGGATGGAGAAGCATTTGGAAGCCTGTGCCTCGGCTTTGAGTCCTGAGGAGAGCTTTGAGGGTCAACTCCAAGCGCTGCTCTTGGGAGAATTTCAAGTGGTAACACCGTGTGCAACTGGTTTTGTTTTCAAAAGACGATGAAGAACGAAATTCCCATTCCTGTGTACTCCAGCTTTATTCTTCCCTGCATCCAAACTTGTGGTTTTGAAAGCCTGTGACAGATGTATATGGGTTTGATCCTTGTATCTGTATCTTAGTGGCTGCTTTTGCACAGGCCCTAGAACCTGGCTTCCTAATCAAGGCTGCAATAAATTATTCATCATTTGAACTCATTAAATCAAAATTGGTTGCCTTTTAAAAGGTCATGCTGTAGTTTAAGAGAGCTCTGTGGCTTGCAGGATGTGAAAAAATCAAAGTAGGTAATCACAGTGTTTGGCTTTTTTTTTTTTTTTAAACATCCTTAAAATCTGTTATTCTAGCTCTGCTGAAATGGAATTACTACTAATCTGAGTTTGTTTCTGCCAAGTCAACTGGAATCCTTCTGAACATGCTTTTCCTTGGTGCCCGGTTGTGAGAGGCTTCTAGAATACCAGTATCTATGAAATGTAATTCCTGGCTTGATGTAGACAAAAGTATTAGCACGACTGTATCGAAACATGCCTCTAAAAAGTTTCAGTGAACACAGTATTAAAATACTCTTTGAAGTATGATTTTAAAATACAAGAAATGATTCCCCCAGAAAACAAAGGGTAATGCCACCTCTGCTGTTCAGATGATTCTCTGCATTTCAGTATTTCTTCATTTGCAGTTCTCAGGTGCTATCTTTTGTCCTGGGGATTAACAGGCGAGCATTTTCCTCCTCTCCTGAAAGCAGCCTAACAAACAGCTAGTTCCTTTCCACTCGGACAGACATCCCCACGTAAGAGCTGTGTTCCGTGGTAGGACACGGGTTCCTTCAAGTACTTGAAATGCAGAGAGCCACTTTTGAACACAGTGCCCGTTCTTTCAGGCTGTCAGTGTGCTTTCAGAAACCACTACCTAACCATTAGGCATGTAATCAAAAGCAGGAGCTGAAGGAGAAGCAGTGCCAGTGAGAGGACCTTCCATTGGGATGCCTGGAGCAGTGGTAGGTGGTAAGCCTGTATTCTTGTGCCAACACACCTTTCTTGGTTTCTTTGTTAACCACTGCTAGTTTAAATGCAGGTTGATGGTGGATGATGCATGAAACTGAGGACCCCCTATTTAATTTTTTACTTTTCATCCCATCTTAAATTTTTCTTGGTTTTCTTCCAGTGTCCCTTTTCATTCATTTTGGAGTATTTCTTATCTTATGTGGTCACTTAGGAAATAGCATCCTTCTATAGCTTAAGTGCTGTTTGTTTAAAGCAAATGTCACGTTTAATTCCTGAAAACTGCTAATGATCACCATTAATTAGACATCACAGCTTTCCCCTGAAATAAATTCACTTCTTGATAGTTTATCACAGGGTGCTTTATTTCTGTTGCTTTGAGGCGCGAAAGTTGGGTGGTGTTTGTTGCTCTGAATCGAGCTTGGAAAGCAAATGCTGTCTGTCCATAGCAGCGTTGGTACAATCTTGAGGGAAGCTCCTCCTGAAGAGAAATGTTCTTTAATGTAAAATTCAGAAAGGTAACCATCTAATCTGAGAGATCACAGGTAGTAACGTTCAAAGGGAGGCTGTAGCAATTTACTTGGAGAACTTGCTTAATATTTATTAAATACATGAATAATGTTAGTAGAGAATTTAAAAGCTGCAAACTTCAGAAGTGTTTGATGTAACTATTAAATAACAGCAGTAAAGGAGTGCACGATAAACTTGGAAATATGAATGCCCATATTTCCCTACTGATCTGCTACAACACAGGAAAAAAAACCCATGTATTTTTTGCCAGTTGCTTGTTCTGCATCACAGCATCCTAATTACCTAACATTTATATGATACTGGCTAATATTTGCCTCGTCAGAAGCAGTACTGGAACAGGACATGGGGCTGTGACTTCAGCAGAGGAGCATGTAGAAAGAGAGCCTGCTGCAGTAGTAGTCAAAGGAAAAGGGATCATTAGTTCCCTTCCACATCTCTCGCATACTTTGGCCTTCTAGAAAGGTTCAGCCTCTTACCTGAACCCTCCACGCCAAATTATCCTGGCCCCTTCCTTCTTCCCCACCTAACAGAACCTGCTCTGTTGCTGCAATCAAGTCTAGTTTTGCCTTTCATAGAATTATAGGCTGGTTTGAGTTGAAAGGGACCTTAAAGCTCATCCAGTTCCAACCCCCCTGCCATGGGCAGGGACACCTCCCACTAGAACAGGTTGCTCAGAGCCCCATCCAGCTTGGTCTTCAACACTTCCAGGGATGGAGCATCCACAGCTTCCCTGGGCAACCTGTGCCAGTGTCTCACCACCCTCAGAGGGAAGAATTTCCTTCTTATTTCCACTCTAAATCTCCCCTCTTCCGCTTCAAATCCATTACCCCTCATCCTGTCACTAAAAGCCCTTGTAAAAAGTCCCTCCCCAGCTTTCTTGTAGCCCCCTTCACATACTGGAAGGCCACAGTAAGGCCTCCCCAGAGCCGCCTTTTCTCCAGGCTGAACAACCCCAACTCTCTCAGCCTGCCTTTGTAGGAGAGGTGCTCCAGCCCTCTGACCAGTTTTGTGACCTTCTTGGGGACACGCTCCATCACGTCCATGTCCTCCTTGTGTTGGGGGCTTCAGAGCTGGATACAGTACTCCATCCAGGTGAGGTCTTAACCAGAGCAGAGTGGGGAGGAGAATCACCTCACTCCTGCCACCTTCAACTCTGAAAAGGCTCCTGGATATTCTTTGGGGATATTTTTTTTCCTCTAGGAGTGAGGTAAGTGTCCCACAAGAGCATCTGCATTTCAGAAACGTAGCTGCCTAACTCTTGTATTGCCTGCTGGTTTTTGCTGTCACAGGGGTGTGTCTGCCATTGCGCTGTAAAATGATTCATGGCATTCTTTGTGACCATGGGCTGGGAGGGAGAAGGGAAGGAAGCTGGTCTGTGATAGTCCCATTTATCAGTTTTCCTATCAGGTGGAGAAATATTTCCTGGGTTAAAAGTTTCTACAGGAAAATGCCCTCTCCTTGAGAACTGCCACTTCTGGGTTAGTCCTGCTGGCTCAAGCGTGAGTCAGTCGTAGTCTTGATGAGGATGAAGACAAACTGCAACAAGAGAAACCCTGAGCTGATACTGGAAGTCACAGTGAGAGTGGCCAAATGTTAGAACAGGGGCTCATGCAGGCTGTGAAAGCTCCATCCTTGGAGATGTTCACCGCTCAGCAAGATGGGACCCAGCGCAACCTGGCCAAAATCTGTCGTTGGACCTGACTTGGACGTTGGCCTTGCTTTGAGCTTGCTTTGTTTCCTTGCTTGGAGCTTCTAGATCTGCCTCTGTATGGACTCCCTCTGAGCAGCTTCATCTTGTTTCTGGACAGGGTCACCCCATCACAACTGCTTTCACAGCCTTTCCTTTCGCACACAAAGCTCAGTCTCCTACCTCGTCTCCTCTCTTTTCAGCAGTATCAGATGGTGTGAGTCTTCTGTTTTGGATGGTAACTTGAGTTGTTTCTAGTTGATGTTGCTTATAAAGAAGGTGTGGAATTGCTGCTATTCAGCTTGAAGAAGAGTGCTCAGTTCTTCTGCTGGACCTAACCAGCCATGGAATTTAAGCACCGTGTAAGATCCTGCCTTGGTGACAGCCATTCAATTCCTCCAATAGAACTATTCTCTCTTTCTCCCTTCCTCTTCTTTACATGAATATAAAAAAAAAAATAATTCTGAAGCACACTTAGTTTAAAACTCTGTTAGAGTCCCTAATGTATCTCCAATCTAACGGGCAGAAAACTTCTTCCATATAGCTTTTTAACGTGCTGCCTCTGCCAGAACGTTCCAGCCTTGCCCCGTCTCGTCCAATTCCGTCGTTTCGTCGGGACCAGCCCATTCCTGCTCGAATTGGCACTTGCCTCCAGACGTAGATAAAACACAGCCCAAGTCAGCCCAGTCGGGCTGCTGCCGTTTGCTCTGCTGCTGCTTGCACAATGCCACAGGGAGCTGGGCTTCAGGAGTAGCTGAGGTGACAAAGCCACTTGGCAGCTGCTTATTATTTTTTTTTCCGGTAGCGCAGGAAGCCTGCTTGTATTTCCCCAAAGAAAGAAATCAAGCTTCTTCTGAACCACTTAGTCCCTTGAATTATAATTTATGAGAGGGAAGCATTTTACCTGCATTGAAAACCAACCAGCAGAGGTTGCCATTGATTTTTCTGTTCCCTCTTACCTGCTGAGCAGGATCCGGGTTTCTTCTTCAACAACTGAGATACTTGGCTGATGTGAGGGGCTTGTTTGTCAGAGTTGGGTGCTGTGAGCTGGCAGTGACAGGTTGGATTTGACCTGTGAGCGGGGTGACTCGGTGGGTGCCGGCACATCTGGAAGCTGTAGTAGCTCCCAGCACTCAAATCAGTCTCGAGCAGGATGCACCGAGCAGGTAGGTTCGTGGCCCGCTTAATTTTCGACCGTTCTCTTTGCTTATCGAACACGTCCCCGTGTCTTGGAGTCTTTCTGACATCCTTTCCAAGATCTTTTGGCCCTTCGTCTCTGCGGTGCCCACCACAAACTGGCCCTGGGAGGGAGGAGTGCTGGTTGCTGCCGTGCCTGTGCGCACCGGTGCTTTTTCTCCTCCTCCTCCTCCTCCTCCCTCACAGGAGGAGTGGGAAGAGGAGGAATAAAAATCGCTGCCTATTGTTGCGCCCGTGGTATGGATAGCTAGGGCTTAAAGCTGCGCTCGGGGACTAAATGTAGTCATTAAATCTGCTGTTGCAGCCGTTTACAGCTCTGAGGTATCGCAGCGATTTGAATTATTATTTTTTTTTATTATTTTTTTCTTTCTTAAACCCTTGGCTGGCAGCATTTGGGATTGCCACACGCCGCTATCGCAATCCACTCTCACCCTGCTGCAGTTTATGCTGCTTCGCGTCGCTGCAGGCTTGTCACTCAGCCTCCAACACTTGCTCCAGGCTATTCTTAAAATACAAGATGTTAACCCAGGAGCAGCTTATGAAAATTTTGCCCGTGGTTTGCCTCGGCACCGAAAGAATTCGAGTCGCTGTGGTTTCTGACGACTCCGTTTGTCAGAGCCTGCGCTAACCCTTCCTTGACACGCGTCTTTTGCCCAGCTCGAGCCCGGGATGCTGCCTGGTGCTTGGTGGGTGGGTACCTCAGTTTGCCGCTTCTCCCCTCGTCTAAGGGCGTTGGGAGTGTCTGGGGGAGATAACTTGGGACGATCCTACTTCTGTTAGCGCTGTCGTTTTGAGGAAGTCAGCAGAGGTTCTGGGTCCTTAACCGGGGGATAGCAGCACCCCTTGGCTTGAAGGGAGAGCCGGGTTCATTGGGTTAAAAAGGCTGCGCTTCCAACAATCCGCGTGTTGCTCCCAAGTATTTAAAGCGATGTTTGCCCTGGGTTGGAGCAGTTAACCACTGGTACAGTGCTGAGACAAAGCTGCAGACAACTTTGACAATAAACCTCCCCTCAGTAGGGGGGTAATTAATTCTTAGGGGACTGTCATTTTGTCTTTTAAGCGAGAGAAGAAAACGTGTGTTGAACCACGGCAAATATCTTAGCGAGCTAACCGTCGGCAGGAAGCCTACGAGAGAGGCGTGGGAAAGCAGGAACCCGAGAGGAACTTTTGCTAGACGTTTTTCATTAGCCGATGATGGCGGTGTGCAGATTTACAGCTGTCCGCGTCTATATCGCGACAAGGGCCGAGGGAAACGTTTGCTTGGCTTTTCGGGGGCGTACTGCTTCATTCTTTAGCCCTCTGCCCGTTCGGGACCGGAGCTCTGCGCTCTCCCCGCGCAGGGCTCTGGCAGCCGAGCCTGTCCCGAGGGGGGGGTTTCCGAGCCTGCCCTCCGAGGAAGGGGGGGTTCCGACCGGCTCCCAGCCTGCCCTCCGTGGGGGTTCCGGCCGGGCCGGGCCGGGCTGGCTCCGGGGCCGGGCGCTGCGCTGCCCCCGCCGCCCTTCGGTTGGGGGCCGCTGGGTTGGGGGCCTCTGGGTTGGGGGCCGCTCGGCCGCCGTTACCTAGTGACAGTGACAGTGACAACGGCGCGGCCATTGGCTGTGCCCGGGGGCAGCCAGTCACCTTTCCAGCGCCCGGCGCGGCTGCATCGGCCGGGGAGGGAGGAGGAGGAGGAGGAGGAAGAGAGGGAGGGGGAGGAGGAGGAGGAGGAGCGGGCTCAGGTGCAAGCAATCATTTCAAGGGGGAAGGAGAGAAATAGCGAGAGAAGCTCCAGCCGCACCGCAGGAACTAGGACTCCCCTGTCAAGCAGTTGATCCTAGCGGCCGGTAAAGGATGCGTGTAGGTGAGGAAGGCTGCGACGGTCGCCGGAACAAAGAGCTGCGGAAAGTAGCCGTTCCCTGCGGGCTCCGTCGCTTGCAGATGAAGGGGATGAAGAGCCGGAAATATTCGGGGATGTTCTGAAACGCAAAGGACTTTCTGCACGGCGTGGCGACGCGCGCGGCAGGAAATTTAGCTCCCCAAAGAATGCCTTCTCGCAGACTGCTGCAGCAGCTTTGGATAACGGTTCTTCTCTCCTAGCTGAAACCCTGCCTGAAGGCACGCCGAGGACTAGCGAAAACATGCGAGAGATTGGGCTACTTTTCCAGAGACTTAAAGCAAATGCCAGCGCAATAGCTGAATGACCTTGGAGATGGTTCTCCGTGGATTCGTTCATTCTCACTGCCGGTCTTCTAGTCTCAGGAACGCTAGGATTAAAGATGGTTTTCACATTTTAGGGGCCTTTCAGAAAGCAAGATTGTATACAGTTGATGATCTGCCTGATGATTCCTGAACTAATCAAGCATCTACTTAAAACTGAACGCAGAAGATGCTTTCTTTTAACGCTTGCTCTCTCCATAACTGCGAATAAAATGAACAAGGTAATGTCCTGCAATTAGAAGAACATTTTTATTTCTTTTTTTTTTAAAGCAGCTATTTATTATGCTGATCATCTAATAACTAGATGCCCTAAAACCACGTAGAAGCTGAAGCTTAACAGAATAATGGAGTAGTAAACAATGGCAGCTTTTCCAGTCAAATCAGCATTTCATTAGCTTCACGGCAGAATGCAGATGGAAGTTTCTGTTCTCCTTGTCTGGGGGTTTGTGAAATGATTCAGGTGTTGCTACAGAGGTGAGCAATATCATGGATATGCCTATGAACTCCTGGGTGCTGAGCCACCGTAGCAGATACGGCAGAGTTTCCAAAGATGATTATTTTAAATTGCCGTTGCTGAAATTAAATTCAAGAGGATTTATTTTGTCCGTGGGGACCTTCAGTTATGCTTCTGGCATAAATAATTGTAACGGACTATAATTGTTGGAAGGAATTGTGAATAGTGACATGAGTCTCCAAATTCTATTCTTAAAATTATTTTCCTTTTTAAATGAATAGACACGAGCTTCCTCATTGTATGTGAGATGTATGTTTTCTTTCTTGGGAGTCAGAGGACGAATCTGCCTTGTCCCCCACCCGTCTCCCTCCAAATAAAATTCATTATTCATACCCAAACAGTGGTGAGTCTATTGGAATTAACCTTGACAAAAATGTTTTCCTTACCTTTCCAATGAATAGCGTGGATAAGACGAGTGCCATCTCCTGAATGGAGCCAGGAAAGACAGCATTAGCTGAAGAACTTTTTCCTGTACTCCCCAGTCAGTCTGTGATTTAAACCGAGGCTTAAAAAGATGATCTCCAGTAACTGCTGGTCTAGGAAACCTGAGCTGTACTGAGGTTCCTCCTTCCCTTCCTCCCTCTCCCCCCATTCTGTTCCAAAGTGTAAATGACTTTCTCAGGAAAATAAGCAGTCAGAGATTTCCCTCCCTTCCCTGGGCAATGAATGTGTCTCTCTTGTCAGTTTTTATTTCCATATTTCTCAGTACCTGTTTGTTTTAGAAGTGCCTTGTGTTTGCTGAAGATGGGTCAAGAGCACTGGAGGAGCTGATCAGTGGCCTTTCTCTTTCTGGCTTTTTTTTTTGTTTTGTTTTGTTTTGTTTTCTTCTTTTCTTTCTTTCCTTAAAGCTAAGGTGTGCCAGAGGTGATGCACTCATGCTGAGGAGGCATCAACAGCTATGGGACTGTAATCCTCTCAAATGTAAGCACTGGCAGTGTCTACAGAGAGAGATCGTGAGACGCTGAAGCAGAGTTTAGCTGCTGTTAAGCAGGTCATCTGCTCACTAAGGCTCAGATTGCAGTGTGTCCTAATCACAAAACATGAACCAGTCCCGATGGATTGAATGGAGGACTCTGAATATGAGCAGTAGTGTTACGAACATATCTGAGCATCTCTCCTGCCCTCTTGGATTTGGTCACTACAATGCAGTTGACATCTGTATCCTTGAGACAGTTGTTATTGTCTTGCTAACATTCTTGATTATTGCGGGTAACTTAACTGTGATATTTGTTTTTCACTGTGCTCCCCTTCTGCATCATTACACCACCAGCTACTTTATTCAGACCATGGCCTATGCTGATCTTTTTGTGGGAGTTAGCTGCTTGGTTCCTACTCTGTCGCTGCTCCACTACTCGACAGGTGTCCACGAGTCCTTGACTTGCCAAGTTTTTGGATACATCATCTCTGTGCTGAAAAGCGTGTCTATGGCGTGTCTTGCTTGCATCAGTGTGGATCGCTATCTCGCTATAACAAAGCCTCTCTCCTATAATCAACTGGTCACCCCTTGTCGCTTGAGAATCTGCATCATTTTGATCTGGATCTACTCTTGTCTGATCTTCTTGCCTTCCTTTTTCGGTTGGGGGAAACCTGGTTACCATGGAGATATTTTTGAATGGTGTGCTACCTCCTGGCTAACTAACGCCTATTTTACTGGCTTTATCGTGTGCTTACTCTACGCTCCCGCTGCCTTTGTCATTTGTTTCACCTATTTCCACATCTTTAAAATCTGCCGGCAGCACACCAAAGAGATAAACGACCGGCGAGCTCGATTTCCTAGCCACGAAGTGGATGCTGCTGGGGAGACCGGGCACAGCCCCGATCGCCGCTACGCCATGGTTCTGTTTCGGATAACCAGCGTCTTCTACGTGCTGTGGCTCCCCTATATTATATACTTTCTCTTGGAGAGCTCTAGGGTGTTGGAAAACCCCTCGCTCTCCTTCTTAACGACGTGGCTTGCTATAAGCAATAGTTTCTGCAACTGTGTGATCTATAGCCTCTCCAACAGCGTTTTCAGGCTGGGGCTGCGGAGACTGTCAGAGACGCTGTGTTCATCTTGTATGTGCTTAAAAGACAGGGATGCACGGGACCCTAAGCCGAGAAAACGGGCTAATTCCTGCTCCATTTGAAGAAAATTGGTGCGTGTAATCCACCCGCCGCGGAGTTTTGATACTATCTGCTGTATCTGGAAACTCGTCTGAGGAGAAACGTTTACTTGAATAGCTTGCTGGGATGGGAGAGCGAGTTGAAAAAGTGCTTGCAGAAAAGGCAAGGGCTGCTCTAAGAGGGGTTGCTGAACTGGAACATAGCTCTTGTGAGATTGTGAGGAGAGCGATTCGACGGAGACGACGGAGAAAGTCAGAACTAAAAATCTTCCAAAGGGCGTGAAATAACCACCACTATCAGAGGGGGTTCCTCTTGAAATAAATACGTTAGTTGCTACCTTATATTTTCCCCCTTGTAGAAAAGTTGTCTTACTTATCTGTGTCAGAATACGCTGTAGCCTTCTGAATTTAAATATATTTAAGAGGAAAAACCAACACCGCAGTAAGTGGCTAGCCGTAAATTATATACCTGAGGACTATAGTAGCTGTTGCAGATGAATAATCAGCTCTGTCTCTGCTCGCATCTTGTACAATTTTCGGTTGTACAAACAACCCACGGTGCATAAAACCTACACCGGGCATGACGCTTGTGGATAAAATGGCACATTTTGGTACAACTTTCACAGAAGCTCTTCCCTCTCGTTCCCCCCCCACACCCCTTTTTTTTTTTCCCCTCCCATCCTGTGCATCCCTAGATTCCATTGCGTCCAAGTGGTTTAGTTTGAGGGCACCTACGAGGTAAACTTGAGTTCCAGGCTATTCTTCCTGCAGAAAGCAATAGCCCTTCCTGGCTGGCTGAGTAAATGCAGCTGCCCCTTGTACGACGACTTCTTCGGTCTTTCATTCTCTCCATCCAGTGAAATGAGCACACGGTATCCATGTAGTGTCCTTTAGGGTGTACTAAAGCTTCTCCTTTATTGGCTACACAGATAATCCTAATGCAGATATGGTAATGGCACACAGCAGTGTGCTTCACTGCTTAGAAAATCAAAACTTAACTAACCCTTTTCTTTGGGAAGTCTAAATAGCTTACTGTCGTAGCTGTCAATCCGTCGTGTGAACCTAGCTTGCACATACTGTATTTTTATTCTTTTATTTTTTTTTAGAGAAAACGTAAATTGTGGTCTGTGCCTGATGTTTTCATAGCACACGGAATAGGTCAGTGCTACAGGATTAAAAAAAAAAATAAATTACACTTGCTTTAAGAGAAATACTTCTGTGCAGTTCAGTTGTTGAATAGCTGTTTGTTAGACCAGTGTTCTCGGGGGGAGGCGAACAAGACAGTTTAGTGTTAAATATCCAGGCAGAGAGTTTCAGTATTTCCTTTTGTACTGAACTGAATTTCAGGTCAACTGATGAAATCTTCTTTTTTTTTTTTATTTCGCAAGGGCGCACATTAGGTTTCTGTAATAAATTGCCAGGGGTTCAGATGCATGCCAATCAATAAAATATTTAAATTATTATTTTAACCAAATGTGATTTTCTTAGATGGTTATTGGCTTTTTATCAAGGCCCAATTATTGATTATTGGTGCCTTTTAACACTGCACTATTATTCCTTCTTTCACCAAAATGCATATGTAATGATCGTGCCTATTACTTTTTGTAATGGAAGCTAACCACGCTTGCACATTTGTGGTTTGACTCTAGATCTCCCTTAATTATGTATCCTTTGTTCTGTTGAGGTGGTTCTGAACCCCTGTACGTTTTTTAAGCCTGTAAGAAAGTTGAAACAATGGAATAAAGTAGTATTGTGTGTATCAAAACCAGCCTTGGCGTTAGTTCCCTGATGTTACGCTCTGTTCTCTGGGAAAGTTCTGTCGGGTTAGGACTCAAGAGTTGAACAACCTCAAATCCAAACCTCAAAGCTGCTTACTTTTGCCCCCTTAAATATTTATATGCCCCTTTCTAGCGTTGCGCAGCTTGAAATAGGACTCGAAACGTTCCTCGAGCTGAGCTGTTGCTGACAATTAGCCCTGATAGGTATTATGGAGAAATGAGTCGTGTTCCTTGCACCTATCTTGTCACGTTCCATGTCTACAGGAATGGGTCTGCTGCCTCCTTTTGAAAAGCTGCTGCTTGTTACAGAAAGCTCTTTTTGGCTGAGCGCTGCTCCCTAAGGTTGCGTAACCCCATCTCTTCTTACCGACACCGCTTGGATTCGTTACGTGTTGTCGTTATTTTGTCGTTGTCTCCTGCTTAGTAGGTCCTCAGCGTGCAAGACTGACAGCAGGAGCGATGAAATATCATTTCTGACAACTCCTGGGGTTGGTTTCATACCAATAAAGCAGTTTTACAGCTGTGCTCCAGAGCTGGCTGCTTACCACTTGCGGTTTTTTGTTGGCATTCCTGGTCACGGGTATCTCTGGGACCTTCTGAAATTCAAGGAAAATTCTAGAAAGCTCTTGAAGTCGAGCTCACCTTTCCTTAAACCCAGCCTGGAGGCAGCAGATGCATCGTTGGCATGGGACCGTAACTGCGAACGCGTGGAAACACACGGGCTGACTCAGTCGTATCGGTAGTGCCTTAGTTGAACCTTGCTTGAATAACCTCAGCAAACAGAGTTGATGTGCAGCAACTTGAAGCTTTATTGCCAGCAGACAGGAGGTCAGAAAGGGAGCTTCGCTTCAGAGCCTGCAGCTCAAGGTTTGCTTCCCAGCCCTGAAGGGCCAGAGTTAGCAGTGCTTTGCTCTCTTACCATCTTGTGGAGCTTCTGGAGTTGTCAAGTGGAACTGAGTATTTCCTTTTTCCTCAGGTTGCTGTTGGAGGGAGAGAGCAGCATAGAAATCCAGTACCCTGCAAACGAGTCGTAGGTTCTTCCTCCCCTCTCTTTTTCTTTCTTTTTAGTTTGTATCTTAAAAATTAGCTTAATGTTGTTGGTGCGAAAACACCCCTTTGCCTATCTGGGCCCTGAATTGCAGTTTCTCTGAAGTCACAGTTCAACCTGTTCTCTGTAAATCGGAGTCTCCCGGAGCCTGTCAAACCAAACATCCTCAGCAGAGTTAAACAACTGCACCTCTTGCCCTTTCCCAGGTGACAGGGTTTGACCTGGTGGTCAGGCACGTGACTTGTAAATTTAGTAAGTGTGGTTTCTTCCTTGAAAGTGTTTTCCAAACTCATGATTTAATCCTTTTTTTTTAAGAGAGAGGTTTGTTACTGTTTTACTAATGCTATCTGAGGCTTCCAGCTGGTGCAAAGTTCTCTTCCAAAATTACCAGGGTGGATGTTTTAATGGATTTATAAAGGCCAATAGAAATTCTAGTCACTCAAATCTGTCACTTTGGATTTTTCATTCTGTCATTATGTAAAGTCTCATGTTCTCATATGATAATCTAGTTAAAGAATGAGGCATTTTTAAAGCTGGCAGCTGGAGTACGTAGCCCATTTTCATGTTCCTAAAGATCTATATGATTTATGAAATTCCTAGAAAATAGGTGACCAGACACTAAAGAAATGGACACGAATAAATCAGTGTTGATAATGCAGAGAATAATGAAGTCTCTCCAGATACAGATACATTGAGGGAGTTGCTAAAACTTCAGGTTCCTTTAGAAACAAGCAAAAAAAAGTAGCTGTGAGAAGAAAATATATGTAAAATATTAATAAGTGAAGAGATATGTCTAATAGGTAAGCAAATCAAATATATATATACTTGTTTATTTGTGCAGGTAGATGATGTGCCATGACCTTTCTCTGGAATACTTAGGCTTGTAGTGTACCAGAGGCTATGCCAAGGTCAATTGCCTTACTGGTTTTGGAACCTCATGTATTCAGCCTAAGGAGAAGTCCAAAAAATATGTGTAATGGCAGCAGAATTGCTACCAGGAAAGACATTTCATTTTCTTCACCAAATTCTACATGTTTGTTTATTTTCTGGAATGGCTAAGTGGATTTCTTCTTAAAATACTGTTCTTTAAAGGGAAAGAAAAATGTAGTAACAAAAGGCACCTTCCTGTCGTTTAAAAGTTTACTTACTGTCTTATAGCAAGATTATTTTAATTTTTTTTCATCCTTATTTCTGCTTAAGAATCCATTTTGCAATTTTACTTGGTGAAGCGTGAGTGTCATGTTAGTTTTGGGTTTGGTTGGGGTTTTTTTGTGCAGAATCTTTGTGCTTCTGCTGAAATATTTGGAGTGTTTTGCTTTATTGAGCTGCCTTTCGTAGATATAGTTTATGAAGACCTTTTTAAAAGGTCTTTCTAAACCTTTTTTAAGTGGTTTTTACAGTTATTTTTAATTCATTAGTGCTTGACAGCTTAATAGCCATAAGCACACAGTTTTCATACTCAGCAAAACTGATAACATGTCCTTTTTTGTGTGACTTACCAGTTAATATTAGAAATGGGCTGTTGAGAAAAGTATCCCAATGTAGTTAGTTCATTAGCTGTTTCATCTTGTGTATGAAAAATGAAGTTTAACTGTAAGCAAAAAATAGTTGCTGCAACAAGATACTGAGTTGATGGGAAATGCATCAGATTTAATGCTGCCTCACAGTTGGCTCTCATCATGAAACTTTATTTTATCCTCCCATATTATGGCTGCAGGCAAGAAAATAAGTATATGGATTTTTAATTATTTAAATTATTTTTTTTTTTTAAATAATGATGCTGTTTGGATGCTGAGGATCTGTATCTCTCTATCCAAGAGATTCCCACTGGTGCTGGGAATAGCCCTTGAACTGGTCTCCAACTGGGTGGCAGCGTGCCCAGCAACACGACGGTCCCGGCTGTGCCAAAGAGCAGCACCGAGGGGTTCGCGAGGCCAGCGCTGCCGTGGGGGGAAGGATGTCGGGGAAGGAGGAGGTGACCTCTCCAGCATCTGCTCATTGCCACATCCTTCCATGGTACTGTCACCAAAGGGATAAGGTTGAGCTCTTGACTTCACGCCCTCCTTGTTACCGTAGTCTCTCCTCAGCCCGTTTTATGGTTGGACTGGTGCATCGTTCTACTAAAGAACTGAGTTAGATTTTTTTTTTTTGGTCGGGTTTTTTTGATTAAAATATTTCCTCTATGTCATTTGAGTGGCAGAACTAAACATGACTATGTTAACCAGCTGCCAATTCATTTTTAGGCCGTTCCAGAAAAGCACCAGTGAGGTAATGTTTTCCTGTCACTTGCAACATTGCTTGAAGACAGTATTTTCCAAAGATTTTTCCTAAACCAAATAGGGAGTTCAAGTAAAATCTGTTATTTTTTTTTCTCCTCTATTTAATATAGATGTTTAATTTTAATTTTTTTTGATGTACTGAATTTATACTTAGATCTCTGCGGTCCTTAAGTATTTTTGTTAATAAAATTCTCTGCCATTACTGTAGATTTATGGAGTGAAGGCAGTTTAAGGAGGATGGTAAAGAGTAGCTTCCTTCTCACATTTTTCTAGTCGTTCTTAAATGAAATGACTCCTTTCTCGATCTGATATTAGGAAAACCATTTGAGCTCCGTGAGCTTGAAGTGCTGAAGGAACAGTATGGGAATGGAGGAGAAGGTGGTAGTGGGTCTGTGCCCCAGCACAGCCTCCAGAAAATACCAAATACCCCCTCACTTGTACATCCATCATTTCTGTGGATTTTTCTTCTGTCCAAGTACTGTGAAAGGTAGGATGAATATAAGGAAACCTCAGTACTTTCAGATGCAGTGACAGGAGGCTGGGAAAAGCAATTTCAGGCAGTGAAAATGCCTGGAGATCTTCGGGATCTTATCGCAGCCTTGTGCCGGCCGCTGCCACGCTTAACCCTCTTGAGGAGAATCTGCCAGCAGTGCTGAAGGCTCTTCAGTTTGGTCACCTGTGACTCTCTCTGAGCAGAGAAAAAGTTGACTAGGATCAAAATGAAACTTTTACAAGTGCAATAATTACCGTGGCAAAGGGTTCCGCATTTTCCTTAAAAAAAAATACAGTGTTTGTGGCCTTTTTTTTTTTTATTCTTCAAGTTACTGAAATGAGCACAAATCCTTTTCACCCTAGGGGAAGTCCATTTTAAGAGACAGTTAAATGAAAGATAGGGTCACGGTTTGGGAAAATACAATAGGGAGAGAACAAAAGTATGGTGCTTGCGGAACCTGGATTACTTAAAATTTCAAACGCTGTAGGCAGGAAGGTCTTCGAATACCTGTGCCAGGGGAGGGTTGGTGGTCCTTGGGCGACTTCTCCGCTGTTCGTTGTGCTTACGTGCGTGTCGTTCGAAAGCTCTCCTGTGTGGCATCTACATTTAGAGTTGTAAATGGACAACTCATATTTTCCACCATCGGGCAAACCTGTTCAGGCCTAAGACAGACGCTAGCCGCACCCGCAGGGTTTTGGTGTTTCCTAAGGGATACTGTCATCCAGGTCCCCAGGAGCTGTTCTCTCCTGGGGAGACAGCTATGGGAGCTGTGTGTTGGGGCAGCAGGGCTGACCCTTTCTCAGACGAACTGCTCCTCGTCTGACACGTGAAATGATGACATCAGCTGAGCCCAGGTGAGGTCGTGGCTGCGGGGGGCCAAGCACCGGGAAGGAGCGACATTTATTTACTTTTTTTGGCAGCTTACCTTAACGCCGCTCCGTTGCTCGGCCTTCTTGTTCGCGGCCGGGCTTCAGAGCCCGTCAAACACAAACCGCTCGCTTGGCTCTGGAACGTGTGCCTCCCCCGGTGCCCGCTGGGATCCGTCTCTGCCTCTCTCAGGATGACGTGTGCCATTTCAACCCGATCGATGGGTGGTGACTAAGCCGGCGGTGGTTGCCCGGCGGCGGCAGAGCGAGCCGTGCCTGCTCCTCGCCTCCTCTCCCCCGTGGTTGTTTCAGGCCAAGGCTGGCAGCGTAGCCCTAACCCAGCTTCGGCAGCGGGCGGGGAATGCTGGAGCCTCTGCGCGTCCCCTGCTGATGCTTCTGCTACCTGGAATCAACCCTGGTGGCACAGAGGGCTGAAGGCAGGCGTGCCTTAAACTGCCCCCCGCCCCCCCCCGAGGGGTTTGCGGAGCGTGGTTCGTTCAGGGTTTCTCATGGTGAGGAAATGTGTTGTAATTCAACAAAACGAGATCTATATACTAAGAGTAATACATTGCGATTAGGGCAAGATTCATCCGTTTTTCACCTGTGCCCTCAGTAGGTGAACGGGACCTTCCGGAGAGAATTTTATTGTAATCAGGTAGATTTTTGCCACTGCAGTTTTTCTAGTGAGCTTTAACGCAACCGTGTGCACAGAAGGGTCGCAACCAGCCGTAGGATGGCAAGGTTTCAGTGGCAGCTTTCCCTTCGTTTGGAGGGTTTGGGGGGGACCACTTTGTGGCTACAGTTGGCTAAGTGTTCATGTGTCCGAAAATTACTGAAGAGGAAATAGCAAACGCAGGCTGTAAATGAAATAAATGCCTTCACCCCAAACGACTTGACTTAATATAAGCGTAACTGCACGCAGTCGTCATCAGATTATGTTTAAAATGTTTCATTATTTTCCAACTCAGGACTTTTGGAGACCATGTTTTCTGTGATCTCTCACCTTGGGAACTTGCACCCAATTAATTCCTTTGCTGACCGTGCTTTGCTTGATCTCTGACTTTTGGTTTGGTTTTTTTTTTTGAAGTTCAGTTTGAAATTAGAATTTCCAATTCAATTTTGCTGTTACGTAGATGTGTTCTTCGCTCGTCTCACGTAAAAATCTGTATGAGAACGTAAGGAAGATCGTGTCCTTGAAGAGGCTACCTCTAGTCTCAAATCTATTTAGGCTTCATTTCGTTGTCTCTGAAAGAAGCTGTTGCTGTACCTTGTTTACTAGATTTCAGGTGTCTTGGCAACAAGCCTCATTGACAGATGGCAAGGTCTCCGACCTCTTCTGTTGGGCTGAAATATTATTTGCCACTGATTGTATTTGTAAATGTTGCTAACCGAAGAAACTCTATTTTGGTGGTGAATCAGTATTTTGGATGGGATTTCATTATCTTTCCGTTGTATTTCCTTTTGGTTCTGATGGCAGAACGTGGGGTTACTGCTTAAGTGCCCCTGGAAGTTTGGTCAGCGTTGTCTCTGTGCATCTGCAGCTCCTTTCTTCTCATTTATCCTGGCTTGGGAAACCTTTTTTTGGGGGAAAAGTATGTCTGTGATGGTTGGTCGTTGATACAGTTGTGCTTCAATGATCATCTTCTTTTAGCAATTTCACTGCATTAGTACTGACTGTATTTTAAGAATAAAAATCATAGCAAAGTGCTCTTGTAATAATGGTATTGATTTGGTTTAAAAATAAATTTATAGCAAAATGAATTTTTTTTTTACGTTGGTAGAAGAGAGATTTGCAGTGTGATGTGGCTGAGGAATGCTCGTTGATAATTTATTTTGGGAAAGATTTGGATTTCAAGTGGCAGATGAAATCGAAGAGATTAAACAGAAACGCTGATTTTTGAAGTAAAGCAGCCCTTAGTTTTCATCCAATGACCAAATGTAACCATCTCCTGTCAGGAAGAGGATTTGGGGTTACTACAAATGGCCTTATGGAAATGATAGTTTAATGAGCTCTGGCTTACCAAAAAGTATTGAGCTATTAGTAGTTCTGTAAGTAGTAAATAAAACTATTAGAAAGCACCGCTGCCATCACCATGGTGTGTCTGGACCTTGAATGCCCAGTGTAACTGGTCTGTGGTAGCCCAGCTGGGGGGAGTTCTGAGGAATGACAAAGCAACTGCTCTTCTCTAAGGAAAAGTTGAAGCCTCTGGGATTTTCCAGCCTAGAAAAGGAAGGATTAAAGTGTGGGGGGAGTAAAAGGGGTCTGGAAGGTTCTGATCTGGACGTCAAAAGGTGACACGGGTTAAAAATTCAGAGAAATTCAAAGAGGAACAGTGTATTAAACACTGTCAGCATGCTTCTGGCCTGGGAGCCCATATGCCACAGATGACCAGAGGCTGGGAGACTACAGCAGGGGAATTGTCACAGTATGTTTGTCCTGCTCTTAGACTTGTCCTCGGGCATCTGGGACTAGCTGCTGTTGTGGACGGTGTGGATGCTAGAGGAACTAAGGACCGACCTCAAGCATCTGCTCATACCTTCCTGCTCTGCTCTGTTGTTACATCTTTATTGCTTTTCCTATACTCTGGATATTTCTTTTCTTATTTGGTCTGTCAGGAAAAGAATGCACTCTTTACTTCAGCTGTTTTTACCGAATAAAATTGTGAGTGAAAAATGAACATCTGTGGCTGTGCATCTCTGTGTGCGCGTGGAAGGCGGCTGTGAGAGTGCGAGTGTCAGGGTGAGCAACTGTCCCCATCTTTTCTCCCTGCTGAAGCAAAATACTTCCTGGAAGAGCATCAGCAAAGCAGTCATGAAGGAAACTAAATTGCTAGCTCCAATATCGAGGGGATAAACTTTAACTTTCTTTTGGTTTCCCCACGAATTACAGTAGTGAAGAGCCAGGCTGTTACTGTTGGCAATCCACAGCAAAAAGGGCTTCTTAACCCTACCTAAATAAGATAGGATTTTAAAATAGGGATGTCTCCCCTACACGTGGCTGTCCCATTTCCCTCCCAAGCTGCAGCTGGTTTAGCAGAGGTCCCAGCAAGTCCTTTACTTCATCGTGGCATTATAAAACTGGCAGCATCCTACCAACAGGAAAACGATACCGAGATCACTGACGGTGCAGAGCTTGCAATTCAAAGGAGGATGAAATCCTTGAGAAAATTTCCCAGACAGCCTGTTGTGGCTGATCACATATGGTTACCACTTCCCAACAACTAATTGGTATTTTCTCAAGTATTTCTGCAATCAACAAAGTTAAAAGTGAAGCTAACAACAAAATCCTCCGGCGAACAAGGCGAGTATCTTAATGAGCCGTGGTGAGGATTGAGTGTGGCTGTGTTGCTCCTCTCCTGATCAGCAGCATGTCATCTGCTTTCTGAAATAATGTGTTCTCCGATGAGAAATAAACCCAGAAACTGAGCTCAATCTCCATGTAACTTGGGCTGATGTATTTATAGAGTTGGAAGCAGCGTGTCGCTTGCTCCGCCTGTCAACGTATTCCCACAAGTATGGATTTCCTCAGGCTTCTTTTATAGAGGAAAGCTGTTCTGTCCTACTCCTTTCCTTTGCAGTTAGATTACTTAACACTGGTTGGCCTCTAATGACGTTTTTCCCATTTTCTTTTCAACCCAGTACCAATAGTTACGTGAACAAAACGTGATTTTGAAGATCCGTCACGATACTTTCTTTGCTAGGTGCTTGTGCCTTGTGATGAAGAGACTAAATCATGAGGTGGAGTCTCTACGCTCAAATTTGTTTTCCTGTGTCGCAATTCCTTGTGTTACTGCAGCTTTAGGCTACCTTTAGTCCTCTTCCTCTTCTTCATGGATTCCAGATGTGAAAATAATGGAAAAATTGTAGTTTGGGATGTCCGTGGTCAAATTATTTTCCTGACTATGTCTTGTTCATTTGTTTACAGTAAAATTTAAGTCAGCTTGCAGAAACCAACAAGGCCATGGGTGTTTTCATTTTTCTTGCTTATAAAGTAACTATTATTTTAAAAAAAAAAAAAAGTGCTTTTCAGAAAATGTTGAAATTTCAGGTTAATATTTGGTTTATTCTGCAGGTTTGTTGTGTGTGGGGTTTTTTTGTTGTTGTTTGGGGTTTTTTGCTTTGTTTTGGTTTGGTTTTGTTTGGGTTTTTTAATGTTTTTTTGTTCGTACTGTTTTTGTGGGTTTTTTGTTTATTTTTGTTTGAGTTTTTTTGTTCTTTGTGGTTTTATGTTTTTTGTTTTTATAGTTTTTGTGGAGTTATTTTGTTTGGTTTTGTTTGGTTGGTTTTTTTTCCTGTGACCTTATTGGAGGCATTCTCGTTACTAGTGAACTAAAATACTGAAAGATAAAGGTAAGGGCACTAGCAGGGATTTCTAACATGCCTCCTAACTATGTTTTCAGTCTAGAAGTCATCAAAGCTTTGCAATATTCTAATCAAGAAGGGGTTTGCAGCTTTCAAATGAGGTAGCTTGTTAGTGTTGTAACTCATAAACATCTCGGTCCGACCTGCCATCCCTGCTGCAAGCAGAACCCTCTTCGACTTGAGGGGAACTTTGGGATGTTCAGGCAGTTGGGTTCAGTTTTCCATATCCAGCTTAGCAGTGATACGGGAAGCCCTGAACTTCTGATTTTCCAGCAAGCACACAACATGACTCAGGAGCATCCTCATTACAGTAGAAGGGGGATGCAGCAGGAGCGTTACTAACGAGGACAGAAGTCTCCCATGAAACAAGTGTGCATCTGTGTTTGTGTGCTCAGCTGAAGACAATATGGTAACATATGTCCAAAAGTCAACGTTTCCTCAGCTCTGTTCAGAAATACTGCTGGAAAAGCATGGACCGTGAAGGAGACCAGGGAGAGAATGCTTAGCTCTGCTTTGCTACGTTGCACTGCATGCTTTCAGGCTGCTCTCCCAAGAAGCAAATGGGCAGGCAGGGTTTAAAAACAGGGTTATTTTCCCATGCCTGTAAAAATGCTGCTTGTAGGAACATTCTGCTGTGGTGTTTCACGTGATTAAAAGACTTTAAATATAGATCAACGTGGTAAACACGTGACAGGTTAAACAGTGTAAGGCAGAGATGATACGGTGGAATTTCTGTGTCTGAATTCCAGAGAATTTGGCTAAATTCTGCTACAGTTTCTTTGTTGAGCCCTCGCTCCCCCTTAATTGCATTACTCTTTCTTTTTTTTTTCTGATTTAACAGCATATTGGCCATTTTTCCTTGAAGTGAAATACAGCTCTATGAACATAAAAGGCATAAAAATATTCCATTGCTAGATTAAAGATTAAGATTGAATTGAGATTAACTCTTAATTTTTGCTGCTGTCATCTGCTGCTATCCTGTTTGGCTGATGGAATAGCTGAACATTGAAAAATTGGAGTTGAAATCTTAAATGTTGTAGGGAGTGTGTAATTTTTGGCTGTACTGAAAACCATATTTTTCTATTTATGTGAGACTGTAATCTTAAAACCCAAAATTATCTGTTTACTTTTGCATAGATCTTTCGTTAGGTGTTTCACATGATTCTCTGACTACTGCTACAAGAAGCCTTTTTCCAGCCTGTGAGAACTTCCCACGTAACAGCAGGTTGTTGGTCACACTTCAGTTTATCATCCGTGCCACCTTTATTGTCCACAACCAAATAATCTCATGCATAGAAATCAAGCTCAAGTTTTGTCTTGTGCTGCTAAAACTTGAACAAAACGATTTCTCTCGGCTCAGCCTCTTCCTGGTTCTTTGCAACAGCATCTCTAGCTGTGTTTGAGTTGACCTGCTTTCTTACTAATCGTTTCCTTTCAAAATTAGGGCAATATTAGCATACACGGTGCTATATTTGGATTGCATTGTTCTTGGAGTTCCACGAATTCGCAGTTAGATGTAGAATATGACTGTAATATTTAGTGCCAGTGGGTTTGTATCCTGTCTTTGGTAACCGTCACGACCTCTTAGGAGTGGTTCCAGAAGATTGGCAGCGAAATCTTGACTCTGAACCCTAATGAAAACACATATTTGTAGTGTTAGCTCTTAGAAAAACATAACTGTAATATTAAACTTAGACCCTGTTGTTTGCATCTCATAATAATTAATAGTTTTGATAACTAGCTTGATTATAACCTCACTTTGAACACCGATAGAAAGTGGTGTCAGGTTTTTTCTTTTCTTTTTTAATTCTGGTCTCTTGCTTTTAAAGACTTGAATCTTAATTATGTGGATAGTTAAAGGCTGTAAAACGGGCAACTTTCAAACTCATGTCATTATTAGTTCTGTAATTCACAGGAGATTAAATTATGTGTCGGAAAAGGAATGAACCCAGTCTGAGGTCTTTTTGACTGGACATTCTGCAGTGCTGGGCTTGAAGATCTGAACTCTAAAACTCACACAAACTTCACAGAATTAATGCCCCAATGCTTCTGAGTTACCTTCCCTTGGAGAATGCTCAAGCATTTTGAGCACATACGTTAAAATTCATCCCAGCAAGGTAGAGGTGATGTGGATTAGGGTCCCAGCATATTCTGGTGCTGTGAAATGTGACTGTGAATAGGCCTGAATGCTCTCCCTGCACCAGAGAACTGCCCTGAGGTTGTTTGTTCTGTCCAGGTATTCTGTGTAGGGTTGTCATTGGGCTTATGTAAAAGTGGAGCTGCTCCTCAGCTGAGGTTGAAGGAGGATGTCCTTCCTCCCTCCCCACCCTGTCACATGCAGAGACACCATCTGGGTGGATGGCATCAACTCCAGAGGCGACTTGGAACTCGTCCAGTAAATGTTACAGAAACCTGGAAACAAACAGAACAAAATAGAACCAAACAAAACCTTTCGGCAGCAGCGATGCCTTCAATGACAGTGATTTTTTTAATGTGCCTGATGCCACCAAAGCATGGATTCCTCCAGTCAGTGGGGGAAGGTTTGGAAAGGTGTAAGTTTCAAGTGTTCCAAAAATGTTTTACCTGAAACCTTATGCCTTATTTTTGGAGGTGTTTCTTGTTGTTCTCAAATACTGGCTTCTGGAGCAATGTTGTTTTTTTTTTTTTTATACACCTCTGATTAGTTAATTTATTTCTCTCAGTAGGACTGAATGTGAAAGAAGAGGGAAGCAGCTTAGACAGCCATCCTTGCCATTACTAGTTTTGATTTCTACAATTTTGGTTTTTTCCTGTGAAAAATCATTTTTTGGGGCCTGTGAAGCAGAAGCTTAATTTGAAAAGCAAGAACTATTTTCCTTCTTTTTAAGATGGTTTTAAAGAGCTACTTTTTCTGGTGGTTACACATCGTTGGTTTTTTAGTTAAAAAAATACCTGGTGGTCAAAACTTGATCTGTTCTGGTGTGTTCTTAGTCTTTCAATTTATGTTCTGATTACGTTACCTAAACTTTAAATAATATTATTTCCATTCTGACACCACGTCTAAGTTCTCTATCCTGTAATATATTCTGTATAAACCAACCCCCCAAGTGATTAAGACAGGATCAAGAGCTGATCCGATGGATTCTGAGTAATTTTGCACTTCTTGATTGTCTTTGTTTTGCTTGGTCTTTGAGGTTCCTTTTTCAGGAACCTCATTCCCCTCTGTTTCTAAAACACCGTGTCCAAAATTCATTTAGATCTCTGCTTGAGATCTTGCTTGAAGTTTAAAAGCTCATACGTGTTAGGGGGAGGCTCTCAGGCTCCCACCCAGCCACAAATCAGCTTTTTTATTGTCATCTGCTCTGTCTTCCAGACCTCAGTATTATACAGTAGATACCCACGGGGGAAGATCTTTAAATTTAAAGGTCATCCTCAAATGGCTATTAGAAAGACAATAAATAATCAAGAATAGTCAGGACTTTGAGGCAAAGATTATATCTCGTGCCTTTCAGAGCTCTGCAGATTGTGATCTTTCTTGAGGTGTAGCAGAAAGAGAGAGAGAAAACCTAGAAACCTGGGGATTTCAAGTTTGAGTGCTAAATATTGATTTGAGGCTGTTAAGTACACCTGGCCTGAATTGCAACCCAAAATCCCAGCCAGGTAACTCAACAACTGTGCATTTGGTACTAAGACAAATAAATAATCTCCACAGATACCCTGGAAACTTGCTGAGATTGGAACATTTGACCATCTTCTTCTAGCTCATATTCCATGACGTTGGGGTGTTGTGTTTTGTTTCGTTCGATAGCCGAGTTGGGGATTACAGATATTGAGCCTAGAGCTTCTTTGTTTCTGATTTTGAAGTTGTCTGCGTGGAATGAATGGTTATCCCACTGATGGAAGTGCTACTACGAGCTAAATTTAATGGATCCATCAACATAATGGATCATTTCCATTCCTCCTATTTTTCATTCATTCATTTATTTATTTTTTCATTCTGTCATCTTGCCTTCCTGGTGCTTGCTTAGGATTTGGTTGAGATCAGAGGGGAGGAAGGAAGTTAAGTAACCTATCTGAATATGGATTGGAGTTGTTAGGGTCAAGTAACATGTTTCATACTGCTTTTTCTAGTTTATATTGGGAACTGGAACTCTCCAGGTCGTGAACAATTAATACTTAACAGCGAGTAATGGCAAACCAAGCAGGTTTTTGTTGATCAAAACGTATTTCAGAAATTCAGAGTTGTAGTCCTAAAGGAAGATTTTTTTTAACTGGGTGAAAGACTTAGATGAGAGGTTGGACAGTGTGGAAAAATGGAATCAGCTGAAACACTGACTTGCTTCGGTCAGTTTTTCCATTGCTTTCACAGTAGGTAGCATCCCTTGCACTCTACCCACAGAGCTCCATCCTGCTGGGCTGCCGTTCAGTTCAATTTATTCTCCAAGTGGGCTGCTCTTTGAACCTCAGCAGTCACACTGTTGCCCACTGTCCACGATGGGTGATAGGATGGGTGACTTACGCTGCTTTTCGTCTAACACAGATGAGATTGTTTTAAAATGCTACTAGGTGGTAGCAGGTGGGCAAGGCTAAATCACATTTTTGCTCTGCTGGAACCAGCAGCGTTTGTTTTCTCTACCTCTTTCCATTAGAGAATCTTTTTTTTACCTTCATGTTAATGCCAAGAAGTAGACAACATCTATTCCTTCGCCGCGTTTTCTCCAATTCCACGGTTTGTGTGACAAAATAACAGACAGAAGAGTCTTGTTAGAAGTTAACCCTGTCACGTTTGTACGTGCTGTCTTGCTTTGCGCGTTCGTAACCGTAAAGCAGGATTGGAGAAGACACGACTGCAGCAGTTGTTTGGGAACACCTTGTTTTGCTTGGCCCCCGGTGATGCTCGGTGCGAGGCAAAGCGGCACCGCCGGAGTGATTAACGGCATCCGTTGGCTGAGGAATGAGCTGGTGTCTTGAGTGGGCCAGTGATGGGATTTTGGTGAGATGAAGGATGCGTTTTAGAAAATCCAGTTTTACAACTGCGGTTCTTCAAATTGTGTCCGTCCCCCCCCCCCCCAGCTGCACAATTCAGAACTTTTCTGGGAACTCTGGGATAGGTGGTTCTTTTAGCAGGGCTCTGAGTGAAGAAGGGTTTCCCTGCAGTTGGTGGTGTTATTTTTCCTAGCCCGTATGGAGCTGAGACTGGAAGCGTAGTGAAGGCTTCCTCAGGAAAGCTGTAAGTGGGGACAGGGACAGTTTCCAGAGTCTGCAAATTTTCCTGGTTCAAGTCTGAAGAAAACCTCTGCATTTTCTAGAGATCAAACCCAAATATACCTTACAACACAAACGGTAAGAAACAAATCTTACACTGACATCAGTAGCAAGTTTGTCCACATAAAAATAATTTGAGTCTTCAGAAAAGCGGTGTAGAGTTTTGCAAAGCCTTAGCCCGGAGAGTCAGCAACTCAGGAAAGTGCCTCGGTGTCCTTTGGGTAAAGCAGAAAGGTGTTTAGCAATTACTTTTGTTACAGCCAGTATTCTGAACTCTGATGGCTGCTGTATCCTTTTGCAGAGGTAACTCTAGTCACTGTCACCACTGAGTTTCATTCTGTTACCATGATATTAATCACAGAATGGTCAGGGTTGGAAGGGACCTTAAAGCTCCTCCAGTTCCAACCCCCCTGCCATGGGCAGGGACACCTCCCAC